>JACXGM010009462.1:0-27535 GCA_016801145.1 Umbra pygmaea
ATCTCTGTCCCAGTCTCAGGTCTTTTGCAGACTCCATCAGGTTTTCTTCCAGAATGGTCCTGTATTTGGCTCCATCCATCTTCCCATCAATTTTAGCCATCTTCCCTGTCCCTGCTGAAGAAAAGCAGGCCCAAACCATGATGCTGCCACCACCATGTTTGACAGTGGGGATGGTGTGTTCAGGGTGATGAGCTGTGTTAATTGTACGCGAAACATAACGTTTTGAATTGTTGCCAAAAAGTTAGATTTTGGTTTCATCTGACCAGAGCACCTTCTTCCACATGTTTGATGTGTCTCCCAGGTGGCTTGTGGCAAACTTTAAACAACACTTTTTATGGATATCTTTCAGAAATGGCTTCCTTCTTGCCACTTCCATAAATGCCAGATTTGTGCAGTATACGACTGATTGTTGTCTTATAGACAGACTCGCCCCCCTCAGCTGTAGATCTTTGCAGTTCATCCAGAGTGATCATGAGCCTCTTGGCTGCATCTCTGATCAGTCTTCTCCTTGTATGAGCTGAAAGTTGAGGGACTTGGTAGATTTGCAGTGGTCTGATACTCCTTCCATTTTAATATTATCGCTTGCACAGTGCTCTTTGATATGTTTAAAGCTTGGGAAATCTTTCTGTATCCAAATCCGGCTTTAAACTTCTCCACAACAGTATCTCGGACCTGCCTGGTGTGTTCCTTGTTCTTCATGATGCTCTCTGTGCTTTCAACGGACCTCTGAGACTATCACAGAGCAGGTGCATTTATACGGAGACTTGAGTACACACAGGTGGATTCTATTTATTATCATTAGTCATTTAGGTCAACATTGGATCACTCAGAGATCCTTACTGAACTTCTGGAGATAGTTTGCTGCACTGAAAGTAAAGGGGCTGAAATAATTTTGCTTGCCCAATTTGTCAGTTTTTAATTTGATAAAGTTTGAAATATCCAATAAATTTCGTTCCACTTCATGATTGTGTCCCACTTGTTGTTGCTTCTTCACAAAAAATTACAGTTTATATGTCGAAATGTTCAAGGGGGCCGAATACTTTCGCAAGGCACTGTATCACCAATATGTCTGATTCCAAAAAGAGTTTGAGATATAGTGATGGTACATATAGCCTTCATTGAAGCACCTGGAGGGTGGTAAACTGCAGAAACAAATTTGTATATTTTTGGATTAAGAACACCTTTACAACCAGCAGCACACATATTTTAAAAACAGATATGCTAAAAAACAGGATAAAACAACGGAGGATATTACATAATTAACATCCCACACCATTTTGGATCTGTTACTTCAGAATATTTGACAGTTGTTAATAGCAATTCAACTATCCATTATTATACTATACAGCCAGGATAAATCCAACACTGCAGGGCTAGTATAATAGACCCAGAAGTCTAGAAAGCCCAAGTAGATAATTCTCATCACATTTAATCCAAACCCTCTACAAGATTTAAAAGCAGATGTGTAACGTCCGGCCCAGAGAGGGTCGCAATATGGAGACTGAAATAAGGACTCCTTTGTGGATTTGGTTTATTTAGCTATATGTACTTGTGTTATCAATGTTTCTTCATGCCAGGCTGGTTGGTTTGTGTTCTAGGGTATAGCCTGCGCTACCCTTCTTTTTTTTTCTTAAGGAGCCCGGATTACCCATACAGGTGGACCTAGTTTTGTTCTGTGTATATAAGCCTGTAGTACTAAGCCTTCGTTGTCAGTTATTGTCATCTGTGGCATGAGTTCTTTTGCCTTTTGTTATATTAATCGTATGTCTATGCCTGATTCCTTGGTTGGAATAAATCTACTATCACTGCATTTGGTTCCTCATCACTTACTCTTGTGACAGAATAATCAACCATTCCACGAGGCAGCAAAGGATTAGCCACAGACCCGAGGAGAGCTTTGCCCTCTCTCTCGGGGGGATGTTTTTTGGAAGAGTGCAGTCTGCATACTCTCTTTCTCCCCACGGCAGGGAGAGAGAGCAGCCGACCGAGCGGGTCTGACTCTCCTCCATGTGGGAGATTGACAGCTCCGACGAAGAGTATTTCTCCATGGAGGAGGAGGACGACTGGTTCTCGGAGGAAGAGGGGGAGGCGACGGCGGCATTAACCCTTGGCGGGGTGTTACGATTCGCCGAGTGGGAGGACGTTCGACACCTCTACGGGGGCGAGGACGACACAGAGGAGAAAGAGGACAGGGAATCCTGGGACGATGAGGAGGAGGAGTGGGAGATACCCCCGAGTGGAGAGGAAGGGCCATTCGGCGGACACCACCCGAACTGACTCCACCACAGCCCCGGATGGCCTCTACTCCTACTGGTAGGGTTTCCCACTTCCCCGGTAGTTTCCCTGGTGCTAAGACTAGCATATCCCCTAGCTTCGCCAGCTTTGTGCCCAGCTCTCCCTTGTTTCAGGCTAGCCCCAGTCCTAGCTTTCAGGCTAGCTCCAATCCTAGCTTTCAGGCTAGCCCCAGTCCTAGCTTTCAGGCTAGCGCCCCTAGGGCCTCTGTTACTGACCCTAGGGCTCATGTATCTGCCCCTAGGGCTCCAGGTATTGCCCATAGGACCCCAGTTCCTGCCCCTAGGCCTTCAGTTACCACCCTTAGGGCTTCAGTTACCCCTAACCCTTCGATCCAGGGTGTTAGCCCCCAGTCCAGGGCTCCCCGTCAGAGGGGTATGGCCTCCCGTCTCAAGATGGGCGACCTCCCCAAGATGGCCGACCTCCCCAAGATGGCTGACCTTCCCCATTATGAGAGCGAGGAGGAGGACATGCCAGCCCTCATAAACAAGTCGGCGCCCTCTGGGGTGGGGTTTGCAGTCTGCCCACCGCCACAGTCCCGAGCAGCAGTCTGCCCACAGCCTCCAGCAGCAGTCTGCCCACAGCCTCCAGCAGCAGTCTGCCCACAGCCCCCAGCGGTCTGCCCACCACCACAGTCTCCGGCTGCCTGCTCTGCATCACCCACGCCTGAGTCCTACTCCTCCCTCCGCCACCAGAGTTCGGCGATGACGCCTCCTGGGAGGAGTCCGGACCCCCTGCTCAGCCACCGCTGTCTACCGGACCCCCTGCTCAGCCGCCGCTGTTGTCCGGACCCCCGTCGCTGACCGTCCCGTCAGGACCCCTGTCGCTGACCGTCTCATCAGGACCCCCGTCGCTGACCGTCCCGTCAGGACCCCCATCGCTGACCGTCCTGTCAGGACCACCGTCACTGACCGTCCTGTCAGGACCCCCGTCGCTGACCGTCCCGTCAGGACCTCCGTCACTGTCTACCCCGTCAGGACCCCCTGTCGCTGATGCCGCCATTGGACCCCCGTCGCTGACGCCGTCGTCCGGAACCCCGGCTCAGCCGCCGAGGTCGTCCGGACCCCCAGACCCCCTGCCGCCAGGGCTCCCTGACCCCCTGCTTGCGCCAGGGCTCCCAGACCCCCTGCTTGCGCCAGGGCTCCCAGACACCCTTCCGCCGAGTCCCGTTGAACTGCCTTGCCCCTGGCCGCCTGAACTGCCTTGCCCCTGGCCGCCCCCTGTCCCTCCTGAACCCTGGCCGCCCCCTGTCCCTCCTGACCCCGGGCCGCCCTCTGTCCCTTCTGACCCCGGGCCGCCCTCTGTCCCTTCTGACCCCGGGCCACCCTCTGTCCCTCCTGACCCCGGGCCCTCTGTCTTGCCCACCCCAGTGTTGTGGGCTTAGGGAGGGGGCTCTGTAACGTCCAGCCCTGGATGTGCTCTGAGGGGACTCTGTTTTTGTTTTGTTAGGTCTTATGTGTGTCCTGTCTCTGGTTTGCTTCCCGTGTGTGATATTTTAGTTCCCCCTTGTGTTCCTTATGTGCCTTACATGTGTTCTGTGATTTCTACTGTGTCTTGTTCTGGTTCCCGCTTCCAGGTCACATGCCCAGATCACATGTCCTCCCTCAGCCAATAGATCGTCTTCATGTTAATTCCAGTACCCAGGTGTTTCCTATTGTCCCTCATTTGGTTTAGTATTTAGTTTGTGTGTTTCTTTCCTTCCCCTGTCGATTATTGTTCCTGGTGTGTGCCTTTATCGCCTGTGTTTACTTGTAGTGTTTGCCCCACGTGGCAGTATTGCTTTCACTTAGTCTGTATAAATAAATTACGTTCTTATTGCATCTCCTTCGCGCCTGCCTCTATATTTATCCATTATGGACGGTGTACGTGACAAAATGGAGTGTTCTCAGACACAAAAGTCAGTATAGTCAGCATTGCAGGATAGGACCCTACATGAGCCAGCAGCATAGCACCTGAAAGAGAAACCCTTTTGCCTAGAACTCTTTTCTTAGGTTTGGTCGAGAGGTGGTCTGAATCTTTAGTCAAAACTCACTCTGGAGACAGAGGTCAAAAATTCATTTAATTGTAAGCTTTACACAGTTAATCCCAACACAAGAAAGGAACTAGTGTGTGCAATTCCATCTGGTTATATTCCTCAAGTGGGCATATTGTATGTATGTAAATCAAATGTATGTGTGTATCTGTGTGTGTCAGCACTTGAGACAGTCCATCAACTCCTTACCGCCCAAATTGCTCAGTAACCAAAAGCTTCCTTCTTAGCTAAAGTCTATTTGTGATATTTTTACTACGTTTTATATACCGTAATTTCCTGTCCATCTGGATATTTCCTGAGGTTTGTTCAATCTGACATCATATTTTGTCTATCATATCATCTGGTTTAGTTCCCTGGAAGGGATGTTGGAAGGCCAATAGGGGGCCTTTTTCCCTCTGGTCTAAAATCATTCCTAATGCCCCAGGGCAGAGACAGGGATATCAGCCCTGCTTAGGATACCATCGTTCAGTTTGGGAAATTAAATGGGTGTCCTGACTCTCTGTGGTCACTAAAGATCCCATGGCACTGTCCGTAAGAGCAGGGTTGTTAACCCCGGTGTCCTGGACATATTTGCAATCTGGCCATCATTGCAACCTAATGTAATAATCCACAGCTTTCATTTGGCTCATTTATCCCCTTCCCTGCCCCCACTTCTTCCCAGGCTGTTGCTGCTAATGAGAAAATGTTCTCAGTCATCTCCTCTTTTACTGAGGAGTGGCTTCCGTCTGGCCACTTTACCATACAGGCCTGATTGGTGGAATGCTGCAGAGATGGGTGTTTTATTTTTCAGTACACTCTACAAACAAATGGTTCTTCAGCGGTTCTTCAGGGGTTCTTTGCAGTGGTTATGGTGCTATATAGCACCACTACCATTTAAAGAACCTGTTAAGCCCAGTTTGGTTCTTCAGCAGTTCTTTAGTGTTTTTTTTTAAATGATGCTAGATAGCACTTAAAGTGGTTCCCCTATGATTACAACCCAATGAACCACTTTTAGTGCTATTTAGCACCATTTGTTTTTAGAGTGTACCCCTCCCCAGATCTGTGCCTCAATACAATATTTTCTCAGGAGGTCTACAGACAATTCCTTGGACTTCATGGCTTGGTTTGTGCTCTGACATGCATTGTTAACTATGGGACCTTATATAGACAGGTGTGTGCCTTTCCAAATCATGTTCAATCAACTGAATTTACCACAGGTGGACTCCAATTAGGTTGTGGAAACATCTCAAGGATGATCAGTAGAAACAGGATGCACCTGAGCTCAATTTTGAGTGTCATGGCAAAGACTGTGTGCTTTAAAAAAAATATATATATATATATTAATTTGTTAAGATTTTAACACATTTCTTTCACATTGTCACAATGCGGTATTGTTTGTAGAATTTTGAGGGACATCATGAATTTAATGAATTTCGGAATAAGGGTGTAACATAACGTTATAGAATGACGTCTATTCTCTGAAAATGTTGGCTGTAGTCTACAATGACATTCTAATCACATATCATGTCTAGTCACATATCATGTTAAACTGCGTGTGTCGTAAATCATGACAAATGTAAATATATGATACACATGGGCGGGGGTTCCTCAGACGTCAGCCTGTGAGGCAGCAGTGCCTCACAGGTGCATTCCAGGACACTATGGCACTTGAGGGCATCAAATCCATTCCAAGGACAGAGACTGGTGTGCTTACCCAAAGCCAGGTGTGTGCACTGTCATCTAGTGCAGTACATTTAATACTGTCAAACACATCTATGAGCTAGAAATGTCTCTGTAAGTCTTCTTCAATGGTTTAATGGCGGATCGCAAACAACTTAAGGTGCATATACTGCCACCAACTGTACCGGAGTGTGAGGCCGGTCAAGGCCCACCCAATTCATGTCCACCCAACTCAACCCACCACCCTAAGAAATGGACATACTGCCCACTACCCACCCCCCCCCCCCCCCCCCCCCCCCCCCCCCCCCCCCCCCCCCCCCCCCCCCCCCCCCCCCCCCCCCCCCCCCCCCCCCCCCCCCCACATCCCACTACCTACCCTCCCCCTCACCTTCATAAATCATGAATCATCTCCCCTGTGATGTCAATAACACCTATAAACTCCCTAGCAGTACCCACCACAACATCTATCCATGCATTCCTGCCCTTAACAGGACTACAGATATTCAGCACACTACACTGAAACGCCAAAAACTCAACCCTGCCCACAACCAGTGAATCCTTACCAACCACACACTCATGCTTACACGTCGCAGACAACACCACCTTGTGACCCCCCAAACCTTCCACCGACACCGGGCCTACATCCCGCTCCTTCTCCAGAAGCACACCTAACCCAAGGCCCCCCACTCTCTGCACCACTTCAGCATAAGTGACCTTATCCACCACCTTAACCCGCTCTGCCTCTGCTGCCAGCTTCTGAATCATACACCCCCCAAACGCAGCACTGTTCTCCCCACCACAATTACAACACCTCACACTGTGTCCCTGTGAGTCATCCAGCTAAACTAATTATGCAAGAATGTTGTTCTGTGTCACAGAGATTATTAAAAGGAACCACACCTATTTGTCTCTGATTTTTACAATTGTAATGATTGCCTCCTGCTGGCTGGCCGTGATGGGCTCAGGCTTGCAGCCCTTTTGAGCCTGTTCCATGTTTAATGTTGGCTTTTCTTTTTTTTTTTCACCCAGACATCACATGACATTTCATTCACAAGATTACATTTTGTGACAGTCAACAGGACACTGCTGTTTCCACTCATTCATTAATACAAGTATTTAGTCCATGTGTTTGTTTGTGTCAGCATGGCTCATTGTTATATTGTTCATGTTCATGTCAGCTTATAGGTCCGTATCCTGTATTGTACCTATTGTTTTACGGTGCCTTAAAACTTTGAGTAAAAATAAAGTGTGGGTGGTTGTCAACAAGACAGATCTTTCTGCAGTGTGGTCCAAGAGTGGTAGTATTATTCCTATTTTCTTTCATTCACTTTTAGGCACCTTTTCAGTCCCCTGAATTTTCACACTTGATTTTATTTCAGTTGGATCTTATCTGTCCAATTTTAGTTCAAGGCGCTTGTAAGTTTGAATGGCAATGATTGTTTTATTCTAGCTGTGCAAAGACCTGTTCAGAGGTATAACAATTTAAAATTATGCAGTTTACAATGTGTGTCTCATTTAAAAGATATATTTTGGCCAGTTATTCCAATTTGAAATGTGCATATTGTCACAAAAAATGTCCAATGTGCATTAACCCTCGATGAGAATGCATATTTTGATAGTTTTCACCTTTTTATTTTACATGTGTAAGCTTTGCCAGGAAACACTCAGTGTGTTAGCCTGGGAAAACCCTGATGAACTTCTGGCAAATTTTAGATTTGCTCTGCAAGCCAATCTGGCTAAGATCCCATTCTAGCCCATTTCCAATTTTTCCAAATTGAGGCACCAATCATAACATTTGAGGCAGGCTTTACATGATGACGATAGCTTCATATCCAAAAAAATATGTTGTTGCGGTCTTGTCTGATATATCCAGTTGTGACGAGAGGAATTTGAGCAGTGTCCGTTTGTGACGCCCCTTTGGAAATGGGCTGTGAATGAACCTTGCCCAGACTCACTCTGAGTTACAACTGAGAATGGTCTGGTGTCAACCAGGCTATCAGTGTGTAGCCTATATGTGCCAATAAGCATGCACTGTGAACACATGTATCTGTTCTCCATTTATCTCTATTAATTGCAGAAGCATTACAAGGAGTCAAATACCATTTTGTTATGTAACTGTATGTTTAACTGATGTTGTTTATTCATCTGTATCTCTTTACCAAGGAAAACTTGGTTATATATTATCCAATATTGTTAATTTTAAAGAGACAATGCAATCTTCCAAAATGTATATCTAAATTGAAAAACACTGTGTTAATTGCAGTAAATCACGACAATAAAACATTTATTATATTAAACATACATTTCATTCAAACCAATTCCTTGGCCTGACTACATTATCAATTGTATTTTTTCCAGGGCACAACATATGAAAATGTAGCTATAGGGCAATGCATGCAGGGCTCTGTGCTGAACTTTTTCCTCCCCGTCCAAATACCATCTTGAAGTCCAAATTCAACCCTCCCAAACTGAACTTGAGCTGTCCCAAAAATATATATATATCTATATATATATGCAAATGTTTAGACATTCCTTACAATTTCCATGATTTTCCTTTATAAATAATTTGGTGTCAGAATTCCATTTTGATCTGTCAAATAACTGAAGGACACAGTAATATTTCTGTAGTGAAATGAAGTTCATTCTTGCATCCAAAATAAATTAGACAATACCTGTAACTACCTAGCACTGATTAATTGAAAGCTAATTGGTTGGGTGAGCTCATTAAGCCTTGAACGTCATAGACAGGTGCATCCAATCATGAGAAAAGGTATTTAAGGTGGCCAATTGCAAGTTGTTGATCTATTTGACTCTACTCTGAAGAGTGACAACATGGGGGCCTCAAAACAACTCTCAAATGACCTGAAAACAAAGATTGTTCAACATTATGGTTTAGGGGAAGGCTACAAAAAGGCAGCTCTGCAACTCGTTGGCCAGATCTATGGGATGGCGAGTGGCACTCACACAGTTCATCGAACCACATGTTGCATAAAAAGAAGCCTTCAATGGCTGCAACCACATTTTTGAGATGGCAAGTTGTAAAAATTGCTTGCGTGATGGCTCGAGTGCAATCAAAATTAGCAGTTTCTCGAAAATGTAGGGGTCTAGATATTATTATTCTGTTTCACCAAAATTTGCAACTTGTTCAGGAATGTAATATTGCAAGCTTTTTTTCTTTCAGTTAGACCTTATTTGTCAAATGATTATGCAGTGCGCTTGCATTTTTGAATGGCATCGATAGTTTATTTTATTTTTAATTTTTAACTGATTATTTTTCTTTAGTCAATTGAAAGGCCAATAGGTTTAACACCTCCACTGGCTTCCAGGTGAACTGCTTGTTTGAAGATAGTATTGACATTATGACATGACTGTCCTACAGGAATACAACCAAGATGGCAGAATTTCTCACAAATAAATTGTAATCTATTTCGCTGCTGCAAGAGCTACTGTATAAAAACTGTCTTAAACACATTTGAAGTGACAACTAAATCATCCCATTGCAGAATGTGCATTCAGATCAGACCTACAGACTAATTAAAAAAAGTTTTCCTACTGACTCTGCATATGCTTCTGAACTGGTATGTTTACGGTCACTTTCACCAGATATAATATCTTAATTGAAATTGAAATAAACATTTGGCTTATGATAGTATTGTTACAGAATAAATAAACATAATGTTCACATTTGTCGGTTTTGTGTTCATCTTTTTGTAAGTGTAGGCTTTTTATTCATGGTCACTGTATTAGGTACACATGCTAAATACATTAGCAGTCACCCTGATAGTTTTTATGGCTACTATGCTAACATTAATCCTATATAGTCAGATACTTGCTTGTCATTACATTATTAATATTTTACAAAAAGTCAACCTCAAATAGATTTACAAGGTTTTTCAATAGTGAATGAGAAGATATGTGAGACAGTAAGTGCATTGAATTATATTATCATCAATTTAGTTTGCAAAGTTTAGCTGTACAGCCATCTAACTAGGTGATGTTTTCTTAGATTACTTCCAAAATCATTGATGTATGGAACCTTTCCAATCTGCTTGTCATAGCTAACTTATATTCCTGTTTGTATCTATATCTTGTGGTTACATGTTTTTGTCTCGCAACAACATACATATGTTAGGGGCGCAGATGGCTCAGTGGGTAGGGAGTCAGACTTGTAGTCAGAAGGTTGCCAGTTCGATTCCTGACTGAGCCAAATGTCGTTGTGTCCTTGGGCAAGACACTTTACCCTAATTGCTCCCAGGTTGTTGCTGTAAATAAGAAACTGTTCTAAGTCAACTTACCTGGTTAAATAAAGGTTAAATAAATAAAAAAATGTCAGATTCAAACTAGGCTATAGATAGCCTCAGTGACGGTGCTATATCTGGCCATAGATATGGCTCATTACTTTCACTTTTCATCTATAAATACTTCTGTTTTGGAGATCTTGTGCCCTATGATTTCTCACATGATCACCAAGATCAATTTATTTGAGATCAGTTTCGTTATAAAAATACTTGCCATTTTTATTCACCAGTTGTTTATCTGTGGACACTATATTAGGTGAATCATGTATATTTTCCATCAATATTACTTAGGGACAGATTATAGTTTGTTTAAAAGAGAAATAGCGCTGCACAGGGCAGCTGAGAGGGAGGACAACCGGGTATGTTGTCCCGGGCCCAGTCCTGAGGGGGGCCCCAAATTTTGTTTTTGCACAGTAATTTTTTTTAGCGGGGGACCCAAAATGTGGATGTCCCGGGCCCACAGATTCCTGTCAGCAGCCCTGGCGCTGCTAGTGAAGTATTTAACGTTGGTGCGGGCAGAGCCTGTTCTGTTGTTTTATTTTCTCTCAATTTTCATAATATGATTGGGTTTGAACCAATCAATATTTCTCTTTAGTTATCCAGCTACATGCTCTTCCCAATTAGTCATGTATTTAAGTTCAGTCTGAATGTTTCGTAGTGGGCTCTTAATTCTTTCCAGAGCTTTAAGTGGGTATGTGAGCATATATATGCTATTACTTTTCTGCAGTCATGACATTTATTGTACATGGCAGTACCTACCTGTCGTTAATAAGTTGATATACATTCACTGCCCACTTAATTAGGTAGACCTGTTTAACTGTTCTTAACACATATATCTAATCAGCCAATCACGTGGAAGCAAGTAAAGAAAATAGGTCTGATTCAGATACAGCCATAAACTTAAAGTGGAACTGACAGCATGTTAACTACTTCGCCGATCTTTTGAATATGGTAAATCTTGGTAAAGCATACTAGAACAGGGTAAATCATGGTAAACTATGGTAAATCATACTAGAACATGATATATTATGGTAAACCATGCTAACAATGTAGTAAATTGTGTTTTGCCTTCTTCAGGAAATGTACATTCTAGTTGTCATTACGATTACTATTATTATTAGTTAACACATTAGTATTGTGTTGTTTTTCATTTTCTTTGGATTATTTGTATGCTGACAACACTGCATCTTTTTGTTATTTTGACCAGTTGTCATTTTCTGCAAATGAATGCTCTGTATGACAATATATGTATTAAGAATTTGGTAGAAATATTGTCAGTAATTTAATAAATTAATTATATAAAAACATTATACTCAAACACATACCCATTTATATTAAAACCAGAGACACTAATGACTTGCAGTGGTCTCTTAATTCTTTCCAGATTTGTATATGTCTCAGGATTATGTTGACTAATAATACTGTACAGTTCCTTGGTGACCATATCAGACTGAAAGAGGATCCACTTTTGCTACCTAACAACAAGAGGCTATCCAATGTTCGCCTTCATTGTCTGAAAAGGTAATTGAAGGCCAACCATTAATATCACACCATAATATAATCAGCCATAACATTATGACCACCAGCCTAATATTGTGTAGGTCCCCTTTTTGCCACCAAAACAACAGCCCCATAAGCAAAAAAATGTGAGGCCCTCTGTGGTCTGACACCTTTAAATCCAACTGTACATCTCAAAAGTTCTCCCAAATTACGTCCTCAGAAAACATTAAATATGTTGTATGCCAACATTTTTTACATTTCAGCTGCATGTTTTGTCCAGGTGCAAAACGTCTTCATCATGCTGGAATGGAGAACAAAATACACACAACGCTTCCGTCTGGATTTGAATCTGCAAACTCCGGGATGAAAGTCGAGGGTTTATACACCCATCCACCATCCTCGATCTCCACCCTATGCTATTTACATGCTACGTCATGATCTTCATATGTTCTTAATTTATGTACAGCAATTCAGTTTTTTAATTTAGTTCCCTATATTGACCCTCTCATACGTTCATATTTCACATATTTCAGTTTTGCAAAATATGTCCCTCAGAATGTAATTCAATGCGATTTTGGGCTGTTTCTATCAGAACCAGCAACATTTTAGGCAATATGATCTACACTAGCTCATCAGTTGGATTGAAACACATGGGCAAGCCTTTGCTCCCCACGTGCATTATTGAGCCTTGGCCATGACCCTATCACCGGTTCATGGTTTTCCTTCCACTTTTGATAGGTACCAACCACTGCAGACCGGGAACACACCACAAGCCGCAGTTTTAATAATGCTTGCACCCAGTCTTCTAGCCCAGTGGTTCTCAAAGTGGGGTCCATGGACCCCCAGGGATCCGTAACATGTAGCTAGGGGGTCTGCAAAATCATACATAATACTGAGCTGATCAAAAGTGTAATCACAAAGCCAGGATTGCCAGCAGTGCCAGCACTTTAAATACAATCTCTTTCAATACAATCTTTTCCAACGTGATCTCTCAGAAATCTGTAATACTACCACGGATACTTAGCTTCTAAATCCGTGTCAGTTTCACGGAATCGCAGCATGACGTAGCAGAGTGTAAATAGTGTAGATTTTGCAGGTTGGTAGGTTGGGGATGGTGTACAGGCGTATAAACATGCAACTCACATACCAAAGGTTGCAAGTTCGAATCCATGCGGACACTTTGCATATATTCTGTTTTCTATACCAGCGCGATGCAGACGTGTTGAAAATGTGCTTTTTTATAATTTTTTTACTCACTATTACCATGGTTACAAACAATAAATTACAACATAATACAAGTTACATCAAGTTAACAGCAAGGTTTCTGAGTGGTAAAGGTTAGGGGTTTGGGAAAGGCTTACATCGAGTTAACAGCAAGGTCTCACTGTGCGCCAATGTCTGATGTTCATACTCCGTGGCAGTTTCACGGATTTCTAAGAGATCAGGCTGATCTTTTCACATATGTTATCCCTCCTTGGTTTATTGACGCTTGAGAGTGTGAAACACGATTATCTCTTACATGCTAGCAACTAACGCTTGGTACCATTGGAAAGAGGAGAATTAGACGCAAATGAGTTGTGGGTCATCTCTGTGGCTTCATCAGAGCAGACGATGATCTTTCTATATTACAAAAAATATCACAGACTGGAAGTAGGAAGTGAAAATGACAAAATAACAAATTTACAGTGATGTAGAACATCGTCCTGCATAAAACAACTATTTTTGGAGTTGGGATTTCTAGTTAGAAATGAGTGCAGCATTTTGATATTGACTTGTTTGTATGGCCCCCAAACATTGCCCACTGGTCCAGGAGCCCTGGAGGCTTGACATTATCCAATATAAATCCTTCTTCAACATGATTTTACACATAGAAAACAACAAAATACATTTGTTCTTTAATACATTGGAATAAATATATAAAAAATTAAATGATCCAGGATGTTTGATTTAATTAGTCCATGTTGTAGCCATCGGTCTTCTGAATTCAAGTCCATAAGGCACTTCCCTGTAGGTCAAAGTATGAATTGAAATACGATGGTCAATAGCTCTAACCAATTTAAATGAAGCCACATTTAAAAATCTTAAAAATAATTGACTGTCATGAAAAGGTGGTGCAGTGTGGAAGGTAGCGAACACAGGCAAACAGATGGTAGATGGAAATCACAATACTTTGCTGTTGAGTCGACTAGTCCAGGAAACATGTAAACATGTAGTTGCAGGGTACAACGTAAGTGAGTATGCACAACGGTTATATTAACTTAGCTACGTGCGCTTAGCATTGGCACGGGACACTGAATGCTAAATAATACAGAGCGTACGTGTTCAATTCCAAACCTACGCAACTCACTTTTCACAACAAGAATAACAGCTCCTAGACAGTCTTCACAAAGTCCATATAAGAATGTTCCACCAAAGTACCTTCTTAGACAGTGTTCAATGATCGACACATCTTCCCCAGTTTGGCTTGCTTATATAGATACTACCTAACTAGATAACTACCTAGGCAGCCTAACACGGCTGCCTCCACTCACTAATCAATTACCAGCCTACCCTAATCTATCCTATCAACTATCATAGCAACCAGCCAAACTGGGGGAGATGTGTCATATAACTTAAATTAACATAATATATATTGATGGAACTGAAACACTATTTATTAGCACTGAATAATAAAAATAAGGATAATAATACAGTTTAGGAGTCCATATCTCATACCTTGGTCACACCTGCCATCTGCTGGGCAGGATGTGACTTTGATGTTGAGGTCAGAGCTATTGACCATTATTGCTATAATTTATGCATTAAAACAGATCTAAAAGAAGCCAAATCAAAAAACAAATTCATGTTGATGGTGTAAGAAATGTCCTTTAACAACTATAGGTTGTATCAGGTCAGAGCTATTGACCTTTATTGCAACAATTTATGCATTAAAATGAATTTTTAAAAACCAAAATCCCAAAATCCCAAAACTAAATGATATTGATGGTGTAGGAGATGTTCCATAACACAAGTAAAAAGATTGTTTTAAAAAAGGTTGTTTGGGGTCCGAGCTATTGACTATTATTGCTATACTTTATGCATTAAAAACGATTTAAACAAAGCCACATTCAAAAATAAAAAAATAATTTATGTTGATGGCGTAGGAAATGTCTTTTAATGTATGTGAGAAAGTTGTTTTGAAAAAGATTGTATGGTCATAGCAATAGACAATTTTTACGGTGAAATTACATTAAAATCTATTCACAAATTCCCAAAATGATAAATGAACAAAATAATAGATGTTGATCATAGGGCAGAGGTCACTGAACTTATACCAGTTGGATTCATTGATAAAAATCACATTGGGCCAGAGCTATAAAGAGTTTTTCATTAGCAAGCAAAAGTTTAAATTGCACTTTTAAGACAGTCTGTTAACCTTTGAAATAGAAGAAAACAAATATTCACCCCTTTTTTTGCTTTTCAAACATAATGATGATAACGATATGGGAAAGCAAGAAGTGTTGCTTGTTTACAAGCATGGGCAGATTCATAGAATATCATTTTTGTCTTTCTGGCATGAAAAAAACAATCTTTAATATAAAGCTAACATCATTGCAGTACATTTTGCTAGCTAGTAGTTTCTGCACACTAACATTAAAGTGAGTATGCTACAGTGCTTGAGCAGGCTAGCTAAAAAACATCACAGTCTTAGCGAACAAGCAATCTAAATTATATTCAGTGTTGATATTAACCTACTAAAGTGTCAATTCAGTTATAGTAATAACCTTGATGCTAAATAGTAATTACAAGCTATCTTTACTGTTCTTACCATTCTGTGTTTCCTGTATAAAATATAGTGAGCGTTTTTTCTCCTTTTTTATTTGTCATGGGCATAGTTAGACTTCTTAATTAGTGCATGGGTGATACCATTACTTGACTTGAGGAGGGGTGATACTTGACTTGAGTAGGGGTGACAGCTGACTTGAGGAGGGGTGACACCTGACATGAAAAAGGGTGATACTTGACTTGAGGAGACCAAGGGATGGGTGACGTTTCAGAAGGAGGGAGGATGTTTGAATGGTTCAGGGTTGATACTTGACCAATGGAGGGGTGAGTTTTGAAAAGGAGGGGTGATACCTGAGCTACTGTTCTTTTTCCCTTTTTAACTCCTGCTCTCCTGTTTTATTGTTGTTAATAAATGTTTACTAAATAAATTGTTAAAACTATAGAAGTGGTCGCTGTCCTTTACCTATCAGTGGAGAAAAAATTGCTGGTATAATAAAGAACCTTATTGATTTAATATATATTGATTCCTGAGTTCCTAGGGCTCTTAGCCTTATCTGGGTGGCGTTGTCCGGCAGCATATATAAATTTAGACTCGGCCCACGACACATCCTTTCCAGAAATCCATACAGATGTCTGGGGTTGGGTCTGTGACCAGTTCCCCCGCAATGTGATGTCTAACAGCGGCCTAACAGAAAAGGCAGAAGAGGAGTTGTTGGAGTTATCCTGAGATAGGACATTGAAAATAAAATTCCAGAAAATGTCTCATGTGACACAGTATACGGTAAGTTATTGATATATAACATGCCAATATTGATTTATGTAGACATGTGTTTCCGTGACTCGTGTTTGTGTGACAGGTAAGTACATTTGGTGATGATTGGTAAAATGGTAACACTTTACAATAAGGTACATGAAAATGTAAGTAGATACTGAGAAACAAATTAGGAACAAATGAGGAAGGACCGGTTAGTTAATGATAAATTCCAGAATGACTGTGAATCAAGCACTAATGATTAGTTACTGAAAAAAATACTGTGGGTTACCATATTAATAAAAAATTTGGTAATATAATATTTAAGTGGTCTTGGATGTCATGTTCATCTTAGAAGGACCCTTGGAACATGCTTCAGGACCATGTGGGCTGATGACTCCTTCCTGGCCCCGTCTTGTGCCCATCCTGCTGTGCTGGTGCCAACGTCACTGCTGTTGGTGATCACGTTTCCACCTGGTGACTCAAGCTGTACATCTCCAGAAACCGATGCATTCTCCCTGCCCAAGACCACCAAACTGTGTTGATGCTACACAAAGACTATGGTCACAGCCCACCCATTCCTATCTTCATTTTTGGACAATAATTGAACACTGATAAACAATGTGACTTTCATACAATATGTACCTTCAGATCTCCCACCCGGTACAGCCAGAAGAGGACTGGCCACCCCCTTGTGTATGGCCTCTCCCTACGTTTCTTCCTAGGTCCCAACTACTAGCTTTTCCTGACTTCGGTGGCTCTCAACTTTTTCCGTAAGGAGGACATTTTTTGTTTTGACTCTGATGCCCGGCAACTTTTTCCGGAGGGATGACAACTTTTGATTTACTGAATTTACTTAACAGTAAAGGTTTATTGTAAATAACTATATAACATATTTTCAAA
Source organism: Umbra pygmaea (assembly GCA_016801145.1). NCBI lineage: Eukaryota > Metazoa > Chordata > Actinopteri > Esociformes > Umbridae > Umbra > Umbra pygmaea. The sequence goes on from JACXGM010009462.1 coordinate 17,201, forward strand.
ACACTGACATGAATGTGATAATTACAGGTAATCCTGAGTCAATTACGTATGAGTATTGCAGAATAAAAATGGTACATTAAAGGAATAAATATCATACACTCCTAAACTTTTGACTATTAATCTTTTAGTTTTGTTATTTTCCAACTTTTACAAAAATTACTTGTATTATGTATAATATTCATTAAAGTGTTAAATGATGATGTAAATGCTATATTGCAGACTCTTAAATACAATGTCTTAATACCATCTTAATTGAAATAAACATATACTACAAATTATCAACATTTGATATTCATATAACACAATCAAGAACATGATCATTTTAATCAGTGGACAGCACAGCTTGAACACTCATTAATTAAATAATAAATAAATAAATACACCCTATCCAGCTGATTAAAATCAGAAGTAAAATATAATTAAGTACTGCATTGGGATAACAGGTGGAAAGAAAATGTATAGGAAAATAAAAGCCTGTCCCTGCAAGTAATTTTAAATCCAATTTGTGATGAAAAGTTAAGAGGTAAATAATTGGCTGTTATTTTGTTAGTATTGGCAACTCAAAATAGACCATTTCTGGTGGTGTATTGTACATTGTAAGATCTGCGTCTGTGCCAGCGCCTCCTGACAGCTGCACAACAGCCACATAGCAGGCACTGCAAAATGAAGACAGAGAATTATCATTCACATGTACATTTACATAATTACATTGATTTAGCATCTTAATTGATAAGAATATAAGTTGCAGACAAAAGTGAACACAAATGTATACGTACTGCTAGCAGGATCCATAGGGGTATGAGAATGATCGCAATTCCACAAGGAATGATAATGGCGAGTGCCCAGCCAGGAAAACCTTCACCACTTGTGGTATTGAAAATAGTGGTCAGCAAAGAGGCAGGATGTTGTGTGGTGCTTGTTGTGGTTGTTGGGGCAACAGTGCTTGTTAGAAGACCTAAAATAAAAATGCATTGTAAGGGCTATGTATGTACATATTAGACAATTCTGCGAAATCTAGCAATTTATCAAATTACGCAACCTGTTAAACTTTACATATGTCTATTGAGCCAAGTGGTTAAATTTAATTTAATTTGCAACTGTTTAACATTGAGAATATTTGTTATCTAAGGTTTTATGGCTCACTGTCATAAAAGGAAAACAAAACATATTCCAGAGAAATTATAACCTACCTGAGATCTTTAAAATTGCATCCAAAAAAGCACTAGGAACACTGTTCTCTGTTGCGTTGTATACATACATCACATTAGCCATAAGTTCATTGCCAACAACACTGTAAAAGTAAAAATTGGTTAGTGTGAAAGTTGATCCATGCAATTTTGCAAAGACATATTCTATGAAATTATCAGTTATGTAATTTACTATCACATTGAAACAAACACATTATTTCGGAATTACCAAATTGGAACCTATTCAATTTGTTGTAGGCTATGTATACTATTAAGCTGTGGAGAAAGCTGTTGTATGATCATTGTATATTTCTCCGGTTGTTCAAGAAACATAACTGTCAAAATCAATGTTTTGAATTTGAACTGACAAGAAGAGGGACTAACAACTGAAATCCAAATTTTATTATCAATAAAGTGGTCACCTGCCCTATGTTTTTTTTTTTTTACTGACAGAGGAGCTAGAGAAATGTAACTACTTGCAAATCAATTGACAGAGCTCAGAAAATATGTCTGACCATTCAATCACAAAAAAATACTGGCCCTCATTTATCAAACATGCGTACGACCTAAAACAGGTGTAGGACGGGCGTATGCCGATTCCTACACAAAGCAAGGCATTTATCAATTTGAACGTGAGCGTAAACTGCAATAAAATCTCACGTCTGGTCTGACCTTGTGTATGCAGGTTCTCCAATGTGACTAGCGTGTTCATGGTATAACCACCCGGTTCAGTGGATTGTACCAGCGAACACTGATGAATTGGTGCGCTTGCAACTACCCCATATTGCAAGTTACATACTGTACATTTCAGAACTACGAGTTAATTGTATAAAATACATTGCTATTAAGTGGTTTATTTTTTCTCTTTCACTTCGAGATGTCGTAGAACATGAGGGCTTAATTAGGCATACAACAATTTCAGTCAAAAAATAAAAATGTATAAATTAGGTTAATCGATTGGTAATGTGATTACAAATTAACTATGCCCTTGTCACCGAGCTGCACCAATCACATCGGTGTATTTGATAATAGGTGGGCTAGAGACGAGCTAAACAGATTTTGAAGTCATTAGTAAACTACGAATGAACACAAGTTCTAAAAGAGTAACAGAAGACAGTGCTCGAATCGTTCCTTTGCAATAAGGAGGTTTTGGCGACCGTATACGTCAAGAGTTTAATCTACCAGTTAGCTAAAAAAATAATAGTAATAATAACCTGCTGCCTCCTAATTCAGGTATTATGGCTCAGATGTTTGTAAATGAGACTATAGGTGGCAGCACACTTAAGTCTCATAGGCAAGTTGAACCATTTATTTGTGTCCAATCACACGAGTTGCGCTCTCATATTTCTAATCTTTCCGTACTTCAGAAAAAGGTTGGGGTGGTGGGAGATTATTAACAAAACAATAGGAACCATAGTTTTTGTAATGAGCCTTCACAACTTCTTCGAAGAAAAATAGCAGTATGTAGCTTTCTGGCAAATCACAGAACCTGATCATACCTGAGACACACAACACAAAACACACAAATAGCTCCATCCTTACGTCTTCTTTCCAATGAGTTGTGTAAATTAACCTTCCTAGTTGGCTAGTTATTACAATTCTAATTATCCATCTAGATGTATTTTCTATCAACTGTTGAGCCATAAAATAGTTTTTGGCGTTGATCTCTCATGTAGTTGTTCCATACATGTCAGCCAAACAGTTGTGCAGTAGTTAGCATCGCAAACCTAATACTAAATGGGGTCAAGAGCTGTGACCAGGGGTTTTTTGGGTGTGAATATTCTTTATTACCTCGGTTTATTAACAAAGTGATCAATAGAACATAATATAGCAAATATAGAGTTAATAGGCTTTATGATGATGAGTAAAAAGTGGGATCAAACAAATTACAGAATGATGAGATTCAATTTTTTTTCATTTGTTAATGATATAAATATTCGCTATGTTCAGCTAGTCAATATGTAATTCTAAATGTCTGACAGATATTGCAATGTCAGTGATTATGAAATGACCTGACCCTCTCCAGGACAAAGTAAAAAAATAGTGATCCCTCCCCAAAACAAAAAATGTAACACACATGACCAACCCCAATTTCACTCCATGTCTCCTCGTGTTAGTTCCATCCACTCCCAAATTGTACATGGTCCTCATCATGTCCATTACATGCCTACACTACAGATTTTTTAATCAGAGAAAAATACAAAATGACGGATCTTGTGGGAGTTGGATATGACTTTCCCAGGGACAGTTCTATTCTGATATACATTTTTGTATCCGATGAAGACCTCTACTCTGTTCATATGAATAATTTATTACAATGTCCTCTTCATACTCAAGGAGAAAATCAAATATTTCTGTGAAATCACAGGGTGAGCATCCGGTTTGGCAAATTGACACTTAAGGAAGTGCCTTAAACCTGCATTCTATCTGAATTCCAGCTGGGGGCGATCTGTCTGGTTGCAAAAGAGCTTGGTTTCTGTAATAGTCTATGAGAATGAGAGACACTTCTCACTTGATTTATTACCTCAGTAAACATTTTCATAATGATTATATGGTCTCAATCGCTAGACTTAAGCCTTCTGCAATATATAATGATGTTCATTTTTTGAATTATGGTCTTGTTGATTTTAAAGTCCGCAATCAAGCAAAGGGGCGTTTAGGGCATGGCTATGGCATTCGGTTGTACGACAAGACACTCACAGGTGTTGGCATTTCAGTTTTTCCGGTAAGTAACGTTACATTTGTTTTACATTTTCTTTTAATACTGTTAGAATACAGCTAGAATACTCCTCCCTCTTGTCAGAAATCGTTACATCCACAACCAAGATGTCTGCACCCGTAACAGCAAATTCGATGACCCAAATCCGATCTTCACAAACCAATGGGTGATATCACACATGGTTATATCCAGTGATATATACAATCTATGTGTGGAATTGATGTGCTCACCAATGCCACCTGGTGGCCACCAATTGTATATATATTTATTTTCTTCATTGTGCTGTACATTAATTTGCATGGTTGTGGTGCAGCTCCTGCATACTGCTAACATTAGATGAGCAACATCTGTACCTGTCAGGCAACCATTCATTTTTGGAGTTTACTCACGTGAAGCTGGCATTGGGAAATGTAAATGTTTTGCCACCTGGTTGACTGACAATATTCTGGAGCTAAAAGGAGAGAAAGCATCAAGATTGAAATGACTTTGATTGCATGTACATTCATGGTAGAAGCATACATTATTTTTAACCATTTCATTAATAATTTTATAACACTGTAGAAATTATATAATAGTATCTTACTAGACTTTGAATTGCTTCTTGTAACTGGCTGAGGGTCTCACTGGTGAAAGTAGCATTATCATTTGTTCTCAGTGTCTCTTCCAATGATACATTGGGAAGTTGGAATCGAAGATCAATGGCAAATGAAGTACTTGCTAGTTCTGTGATCAGAAAAAAAAGTCATAAAAGCAGCAAAATATTTAAGAAATCACATATTCAAGAATGAATTCAATTAAAGTCTCATAAGTTTCACTCACTGATAAATGTTGCATTTTCTAAGGTGACTTGAGTTACTGTCCTGTATTGAATAGCCAGTTGCTTGTTGACAGCATTAATGACATCTTTTTCATTCGGGACTAGTGTGTTGAGATTGAACACCAATCTTATAAGAACCACAACTGTGCCCGATCTGAAAGAAAGTGAAATTACATTTAGAAAGTATACTTAAATATTTGCTGTATTTAGATTAGCAACAGCAGACAGAAAACAACTGAAATTCAGACGGGCAAATGTAAAAATAAAAATCTGAACTTCTAATATTACAATTTAATTACACCATTATTTGGCATTATGTTATATACATTTTTGTGAAATCTTTCCATGAGCATGTATTTGTCTTAAACAGCTCATTTGCCATGCATTGCACTGGACCATGATGAATACATATCTAAACTTTCAAGCAAATGTAGGTTTAACAATCGGGTACACATTCACATATTCCCATTTAACCCAATAAACATTATTTGGTAAATACAGGATATTATTTTTATTATTATAATTATATATTTCACTCTGAGATTAAACCTGATTGGCCCACTTTGGTTGTCAATTCTTGGAAAACTAATATTTATGAATGCTTTATAGAGATTGACATGGCAATGGATTATTGGTAAACTAATTACAAATGGAATATTTCTTTAAAAAATATACAAGTTAATTGTGTAAGACGCCTTCATGAACTTTGATTAAAGCAGTCATAGCAAATTAATGAAATGATTCTGCTTGCCTGGTTGTAGTTGTCACTGAAGCCAAAAAAGTGGCTGTTGTGGCAGCAGCTGTAGTTTTTGGAGCAATGGTGCTTGTCACAAGACCTGGAATAAAAATGACATTGTATTGTCCTTAACTTGTTATAGAAAACCCTCTGTAAGTATTAGGACAATTTGGATTAAAAAACCTAATGGGGAAAAAAAATCTGCAAAGACAACTCACCTGATACTTGCAAAATATTCTCTATAAAGACACTGGGATTGGTGATGTCGGCTGCATTGAAGGCATATACTATGTCTGCCCTTACTTGTTTTTCAACAACACTGTAAAGATAAAATGATTAGACTGTAAATGTTAAAGTGTACAAAATTATACACGAGTCATGTTCAACGAAATTATAAATGTTTTTGTTTATTGGTGTTCTTAAAATTATACATATAAATATATATATATATATATATACATATATATATATATATATTAATTATTATATTAGTGACTGAAAACTGTTGAAATTGTTTTTGAATAATGTTTAGCTTTAGATAGACTATCAACTATTGTCCTATGATCTGCATGAAATCCAGAATTGCAGTTGAGAAATTTGGGTTGTTTCAGAAAGTCAATGAATGTGATGATCAAACGGTGTTCTTTGAAACGTTGTAGCCTTTTTGGCAATTAAACCAATTCGCCAAATTAGTATCATGAAGAAAGAGCTGTTTAACATGGAATCCTCTTGCACAGTACAGCATGTATTCTTGCAGGAAAACAAATACCCAACCAAATAGTTTTGATTTAGAAAATAAGGATCCATGCATGTTGTGATCTATCTTATTTTATGCCTCTATAAAACAGCAGTTATAAAAGCATCAGCTGTGTGTCTGTTATTCTTTTCTTTCACTCAATTTAAATGACTACTTACGTGAAAGTGATGTTGGGAAAGTCAAATTGTTCTCCATCTGGTGCACTGACTATTTTAAATAGCTGAAAGGAGAAATTAGGTCAAGTTATTTATTACTAGGATGACATTGATGATTATGGAAATATTTCAGGTATTTTTATATTAATTGACAAGAACCTGAAAAAGCTGTGAATCTGTAATAATAATGTTAAAATGCCTTACTAGACTTTTAACTGTATCATTAATGTTGTTGTAGGTCTGACTAGTGAAAGCAAGTGTATGATTTGTGGTCAGCGTCTCCTCAAGGGTTACATTGGTGATTTGGAAATCAAGATCAATGGCAAATGAAGTATCTCCAAGTTCTGTAAACCAACAAATAAATGATCAGGCTTTCAACTCTGAAAAATATTTTGCAAAAGACACATTCAAAAACATTTTGGATACAATATTAACATCTTTAACTCACTGATATATGTAGCATGCTGTAAGGTGGTTTGATTGAGGAAGTGATTAAACAGTTGCTGGTTGACAAACCCAAGGACATCCACTGTAGTAGGGACTGATGAGTTGACATGGAACATCAGTCTAACAGAAACCAACACTGTGTCTTGTCTGAAAGGGATAATAGATACATGTAAAATATTAATGGCTCACAAACTGACTTCCATGATTTTTCATTGCAAGAAATCTGAACTGAATCGAAAACATCTGAATTGAATCGAAAAAATCTGAACTGAATTCGATAAAAATATATGATTTACACATACTTGTGATTTAGAAGTAGTGAGGGATTTAACTGTAACTAACACATGCTATTTAATTATAAAGCTTAAACCTGATTTAGAATTGCTCAGTTGTTTCAGTTATCTCATGCAACATTATATTATTTGACATACAACCAAAGTGTGCTTGCCTGGTTGTAGGTGTCACCGAAGGCAAAGAAGTGGCAGTTGTGGCAGCAGCTGTAGTTGTTGGAGCAATGGTGCTTGTCACAAGACCTGGAATAAAATTGGGATTGTGGTAAATTTGTGATACAAAGGCCAATGAAAGTATTTGGGAATTTTGGATTATAAAATATATTAAAGAAAGAAATGCCCTGCTTAAATAGTAATGAAGGAACTCTATATGAATTTGTTTTTGAGATTGACCTAGTTACAAGTAGATACACTGTATCAAGAATGTTAGCAAAACACATTATAGAAGTCATTGTTGAAATACTAGTGACCATATGTCGGGCTGCTTTACTTGATTGTTAAATGTATAGTTATGGCCTCCTCTCATAAACAAAACATTGCAACCCCAATTTACGTCTGCAAAGTCAACTCACTTGATACTTGCAAAATATTCTCTATAAAGACACTTGGTTTGTTGATGTCAGCTGCGTTGTATGCATATACGACATCTGCCCTTATTTGATCGTCAACAACACTGTAAAGATAAAAATGGTTAAACTGTGAAAGTTAAACTGTACAATTTCATACACAAGTCATGTTCACTGAAATTATTCATTTTTTAGTTTATTGGTGTTCATGAAAAAAAATATTATATATTAAATTGATGAATGAAAACTTTTGAAATTGTTTTTGTATAGTGTTTAGCTGTAAATAAAGTATAAATTGCACACTATGATCTGCATGAAATCCAGAATTGCAGTTGAGAAAGTTTGGTTGGTTCAGAATTTGATGATCAGAGTTCTTTGAAAAGTCGTAGACTTTTGGGCAAGAAACCAATTCACCAAATTAGTATCATGAAGAAAGAGCTACATGGAATCCTCTTGCACAGTACAGCATGTATTCTTGCAGGAAAACAAATACCCAACCAAATAGTTTTGATTTAGAAAATAAGGATCCATTCATGTTGTGATCTATCTTATTTTATGCCTCTATAAGACAGCAGTTATAAAAGCATCAGCTGTGTGTCTGTTATTCTTTTCTTTCACTCAATTTAAATGAGTACTTACGTGAAAGTGAAGTTGGGAAAGTCAAATTGTTCTCCATCTGGTGCACTGACTATTTTAAATAGCTGAAAGGAGAATTTAGGTCAAGTTATTTATTACTAGGATGACATTGATGATTATGGAAATATTTCAGTTTTTTTATATTAATTGACAAGAACCTGAAAAAGCTGTGAATCTGTAATAATAATGTTAAAATGCCTTACTAGACTTTTAACTGAATCATTGATGTTGTTGTAGGTCTGACTAGTGAAAGCAAGTGTATGATTTGGGGTCAGCGTCTCCTCAAGGGGTACATTGGTGATTTGGAAATCAAGATCAATGGCAAATGAAGTATCTCCAAGTTCTGTAAACCAACAAATAAATTATCAATAGATGCAGACTTAACTCAATGATACATTTTAGGGCTTTCAACTCTGAAAAATATTTTGCAAAAGACACATTCAAAAACATTTTGGATAAAATATTAACATCTTTAACTCACTGATATATGTAGCATGCTGTAAGGTGGTTTGATTGAGGAATTGATTAAACAGTTGCTGGTTGACAAACCCAAGGACATCCACTGAAGTAGGGACTGATGAGTTGACATGGAACATCAGTCTAACAGAAACCAACACTGTGTCTTGTCTGAAAGGGATAATAGATACATGTAAAATATTAATGGCTCACAAACTGACTTCCATGATTTTTCATTGCAAGAAATCTGAACTGAATCGAAAACATCTGAATTGAATCGAAAAAATCTGAACTGAATTCGATGAAAATATATGATTTACACATACTTGTGACTCAGAAGTAGTGAGGGATTTTACTGTAACTAACACATGCTATTTAATTATAAAGCTTAAACCTGATTTAGAATTGCTCAGTTGTTTCAGTTATCTCATGCAACATTATATTATTTGCCAGACAACCAAAGTGTGCTTGCCTGGTTGTAGGTGTCACCGAAGGCAAAGAAGTGGCAGTTGTGGACGCAGCTGTAGTTGTTGGAGCAATGGTGCTTGTCACAAGACCTGGAATAAAATTGGGATTGTGGTAAATTTGTGATACAAAGGCCAATGTAAGTATTTGGGAATTTTGGATTATAAATATATTAAAGAAAGAAATGCCCCTCTTAAATAGTAATGAAGGAACTCTATATGGATTTGTTTTTGAGATTGACCTAGTTACAAGTAGATACACTGTATCAAGAATGTTAGCAAAACACATTATAGAAGTCATTGTTGAAATACTAGTGACCATATGTCGGGCTGCTTTACTTGATTGTTAAATGTGTAGTTATGGCCTCCTCTCATAAACAAAACATTGCAACCCCAATTTACGTCTGCAAAGTCAACTCACTTGATACTTGCAAAATATTCTCTATAAAGACACTTGGATTGTTGATGTCAGCTGCGTTGTATGCATATACGACATCTGCCTTTATTTGATCGTCAACAACACTGTAAAGATAAAAATGGTTAAACTGTGAAAGTTAAACTGTACAATTTCATACACAAGTCATGTTCACTGAAATTATTCATTTTTTAGTTTATTGGTGTTCATGAAAAAAAAGATTATATATTAAATTGATGAATGAAAACTTTTGAAATTGTTTTGTATAGTGTTTAGCTGTAAAAAAAGTATAAATTGTACACTATGATCTGCATGAAATCCAGAATTGCAGTTGAGAAAGTTTGGTTGTTTCACAATGTCATGAATTTGATTATCAGAGTTCTTTGAAAAGTCGTAGACTTTTGGGCAATTAAACCAATTCACCAAATTAGTATCATGAAGAAAGAGCTGTTTAACATAGAATCCTCTTGCACAGTACAGCATGTATTCTCGCAGGAAAACAAATACCCAACCAAATAGTTTTGATTTAGAAAATAAGGATCCATGCATGTTGTGATCTATCTTATTTTATGCCTCTATAAAACAGCAGTTATAAAAGCATTAGCTGTGTGTCTGTTATTCTTTTCTTTCACTCAATTTAAATGAGTACTTACGTGAAAGTGAAGTTGGGAACGTCAAATTGTTCTCCAT
>JACXGM010009463.1:0-27526 GCA_016801145.1 Umbra pygmaea
TAAGTCTTGTCTGGAAACAAAGCATCTAATTCTTGAGATATTTTTAAGATGATAATATGCTGATTTAGTTATTGCTTTAACATGACTACTGAAGCTAAGGTCTGACTCCAGAATCACACCAAGATTCCTGACTTGATCTTTAGTTGTTTGACCCCTAGCATCAAGGTATGCGTTCACCTTGAGAACTTCATCTTTGTTTTCAAATGCAATGAATTCGTTTTTCTCTTTGAAGACTGAAGAATGTTTTGGCAAATCCAATTGTTAATTTCATCAATGCATTGGCATAGAAAGTCAATGAGGCCGTAGTCATTAGGCGATAGGGCTAAGTAGATCTGGGTGTTGTCTGCATAGCTGTGGTAAGCAATTTGTTTCTTTCTCATTATTTGGCTCAGTGGGAGCATATACAGGTTGAATAGGAGTGGCGCGAGAATTGAGCCTTGTGGGACTGCACATGTCATGGGTGTCCACTCAGACTTATGGTTGCCTATACTTACATAGTAACCTCTCGCTTCTAGGTATGACCTGAACCATTTTAGGACCGTCCCAGAAAGCCCGACCCAGTTTTCCAGCCTTTCAAGAAGTATGCCGTGGTCGACAGTGTCAAATGCAGCACTAAGGTCGAGTAGTACCAGCACTGATAGTTTGCCTGTATCTGTATTGAGGCAAATATCATTTATTATCTTTACGAGCGCTGTCTCTGTACTGTGATTTGGTCAAAGCCAGATTGAAAATTGTCAAAGTGTCCATTTGAGGTTAAGAATTTGTTCAGCTGATTGAAAACAACTTTTTCAATTATCTTAACTATGAAAGGGAGATTTGAGATTGGTCTGTAGTTGCTCAGTACTGTGTGATCCAAATTGCTCTTTTTCAGGAGTGGCTTAAAGGAGTATTCCGGGCGATTTCAAAACGTAGCTCTGTTCTTTGCATATCAGAAGTGCTGTCCGTAGCGTTAATAACTCAAACAATCTGTATTGCCAAAACCGTGTTTACCTTGTGCTGTCAGTATACAACCATTACACATTTATGGGGCAAGTTAAAAAGCGTGCTTTGAGCCAACAAACATGTTCAAAATGTCCATATCCATTTGCACTGATTCCTTATAATAAACACAGCGAGTTTGAACAAATAAGTTTCTGTACATACCTCAGTTTAGTTCCCATTTTCCAGTGAAGTCCACACTAGTCGATTGTCGAAGTCATACAATTCAATATTCCTAAACGTATTTTTTCCGCAAAAAAAAACCCAATTCGCCAGTGGTTATATCCATAAAATACATTGATTGGGTGTAAACTGACACTTGCATTCACAGCTCCCAAGAGTTCAAGAGTTATCGCGCATGAGCAGAGGTAACTAAGCAACACTGTTGAGGAAACGGTGTCAGGTTACCTGGCCGACTTGCAAAAATATTTCGACATAATCACCGCATACTTTTACAAATAATGCTACAGCTTGTTGGCTGTTCACTCAATCATTCTACAATGTTAGACAGTGTAACAAGAGGTTAACTTTGAATATGTTTATTTAGGGAGAATTTGACAAAATAGGGGTAATCCCCAACTAGTTAATGACACCTTCACACCTTTCTATTCATCACATTACACATCAGATTTCCCTTCTGACGCCATCAATATGACTCAGTTTTGGGATTTTTTTGGAGAGCCACACAGTCCCTGCTTAAACTGCAGAGGGCCTTGACTCCCCCCCTGAGCCTCACGTAGGTGGCTGAGGCTATCAAATCTATGCAAAGCAACAAAGCTCCAGGTCTAGACAGATTTCCAACTGAGTTTTTTAAGAAACTTCACACCCAGCTGGCCCCTTGATTATCCAGGTCTACTGTGAATTGGAATCTCCTTGATTTTAGTTTGCATTGCCAGCTTTAAGTCTTGCTCATTGATCTGCATGAATGACCGAAAAACTGCTTGCCATGGGAGATTCCAAGTCACAGTTCAGCACATGTAGTGCAGCGTTAGTAGTTCGACTGGTCGAGACTGTTTTCCCAAGATGGCGTTTGCCTACAGTACTGTCTTTATAAACTATATATTATATTTTTATAAACTGTTTGTACACAAAGTTCTCAATGCTTCGTTTTGCATGTAGGGACCTTCATTATGCTACTGTGGAAGTCTGGTGCAATTTGGAGCCTTGTTAGTGTTACAAAAGAGCGATTTATTTTTACTTCATCCATGCCCTGACTACTAGCATTATAAGCTAATAAGTGGTTTGAGCTAAAACTGGGCACAATCGATTAGCATTAAAACACATCCCAGAGTCCTTTAATGTTGATGTGCTTGCAAAGTTGTTAGCAAGGCGTCTTGAAGTAGTCTTACCTGTGGTAATTTCGGAGGAACAAACTCGCTATATGAAGGGTAGGCAATCATGTTTCAATATTTGGACCTTGTTCAACATTATTTATTCCAAACACTTCTCAAACTCCCCCAAGCTTGTGGTCTCCCTGGATGCAGAGTAGGACTTTGATAGTACCTATTTGCTGTGCTTTGGATTTGGGGATAAATTCACCTTCTGTATGCACCTCCAAAGGTACGTTGCCCTTTGTCCCCCTTACTCTTCGCTATTGATATTGAGCCCCTTTCAAAGCATTGTGGGCTTCAGTTTCTTTTCAGGGCGTATCATTTGTGGGTTTTGAGCATAGGCTATCCTTGTATACTGATGACCTGCTGCTATATGTACATAATCCTGCAACCTTCTAATCCTCCATTCTCTCCCTTCGGGAGATATTTGGTTATTTTTCTGGTTACAAGCTTAAGCTCCAAAAGAGCAAGTGCTTCCCAATCAATCCAGCATTGTTGCAGCTCCAGCAGATATACTTGCCTTTTCAGCTTAATCACTCTGGCTTCAAGTACCTTGGAGTAAATGTAATGCGCTTGCTTTCTCCTCTCTTCTCTGCAAATGTTTGCACCCCTTCTTACTCAGATGAAGGCTGATTTTCAGAGGTGGGGTTATTCACCTCTGTCACTTATAGGAAAGATTAATGCATGAATAGTTTGTCCACACTTTTTCAGTCTATCCCATTGTTCTTGCCTAAGTTGTTTTTCAAGTCAAATAAACAGGTTGTCACCTCATTCATTTGGAGAGGAAAGGTACCCAGAGTCAGTAGGTCTTTACTCCAAAAATGCAAATTCTTTGGAGAGCTTGCACCTCCCAGTTTTCTTTATTACTGTTGAGCAGCCAAATTTGAAAAGCTCCCATTCTGGTTGCATTCTCCAAGTACTCCTTGGTGCCACCTACAGATACTATCATGCTCATCTACATCTTTAAAGGCTTTATTTTGCTCTACTCTACCAATTTCCCTATTCATGTATTATGGGTTTTGACAATTACTCCACCAACAAAACTAAATCTGCCTGGGAGCAGGAAATGGGTGTTGAATTCACAGAGGAGTGGTGGGATGAGGCGGTAGACATGTAGACACTGTGGGTTTCACTACACTATTGCCTCAACACAGAATTCACCTTCAGTGGAATTCTTCCCAGCCCCTGTCAGTTTCTCATTGGCTCAGGGATGTTATGTCCTTCCTGCAGCTGGGGTTTGGGTTCCACCAATAATTTTTTTTAACTGATGGCGACCATTTATTTCATATTTTGAGTCCCACCAGAGTCTACCAGACTAATTTTCTGCTGATGTTAGCTAACTTTAATTTTGTATTTGTATTTTTTGATTTGTTTTGTTTTCTACTCCTGTGCATGTGTGTCTTGGTCTTGTGCTATTCTGTGTGTGTTCTAGGTTTACTTCTGTTTGCTTTGATTTTTCTGTGTGTATGGCTGTGGGGATATCTGCAAGGGTGGATGGGTCTGGGTGGATAAGGGGGTGGAGAGGGGAGATGTTGGTGGGGGGGGGTTGAGGGGGAGATGTTTGGTTGAGGGCTCCGGGTTTGGTGGGGGGATGTTCCGTTCTACGGAGGGTGTGGGGCACGGGCGGGATCAGGGTGTTGGTGTGCATTTGTTTTATATATATTTTTATCTCTGTTCTAGTATATGCCAGCCCTAATAAAACACCACAAAATAAACATTGAACTTGCAAACTATGCTTCCAATGGTGTCTCTGGGGACATTCAATGCCTTCACTATCTTATGAAGGGCAATGATCTCAACTTTTTGGACCATTCTTTTGACTTTTTGGCCATGTTTCTCACACACAGTCACGTGACACTCAACAAACCTTTAGATAGTTCAGGTATTTCATGTGTTCCAGCTCAAGCACACCTGGTGCAACTAATGAAGTCATTGATTAGTTGCATCAGGTATTCAAAACAGGAACAACCCCTGTTTTGCATATTTGTGCTGTTGTGAGGGATTCTACAATTCAGGGAGTTGAATAATTTTGTGACTGGACAAGTCATTCTGAGTTGCATTTTCAGTTAAATTTGAGAAAACCAGCTAAACCATTCGTAATGCTTTTGTTTAATTTTTTCATTGCAAAAAGCAGAAAATCTGTACATTTTCACAATAAACCTGATTTGCAATGGGGGTTGAATAATTCTGATTGCAACTTGTATGTATGCAAAAATGTATGCATGAGGTTTCTGAATAAAAAACAGCTTGTAACTCAACGGGATATGACAACATTTCCAGGCAGCTGTTGCCTAGCACCAGCATAACAGTGTAAAGCAAAACAAAATATATCAGACAGTGCTATTAAATACCTAAAGAGAGGCTGCAGCGCAGTCCATGGATCATGGAGCGCTCCAGATTAGACAGACTAGATATTCCAGGTTGTTATGTCTCTGCACAGTTCATGATTGTATGATATAATAGTCAGGTGCTGGTTTTTGCTGGTTCTGAAAGGACATTATGTAAATACATTTTTAACAACCAAAGTATAATGCTTTTCTGATTACTTAAGGTACATGATATCCTCTCAATAAGAAAATGACTTGGCAATATGTTCCTAATTTTGCCTGCTTGGCAAGGAAATATTTTTCTTAGTTTACAGCTAGTATAAGTTTGAATCTATTTTGAATGGATATAGTGAACAATGGTTAATAGTGTGGCGACTGCTTGAAAGAATGAGATAGCTGTACAGTATGTGAGTGACATCCATTGCCTTTAGCAAAACTGCAGCACTGTTGCATTTTCATGTCTTGAAGCCATTTTATTAGTGTTAAACACTGTCTCACACATTCCAGAAGAACATCTTGACACTAAGCAAGTGTAATGAGTTTGCACATGATGGAAGTAAGATGGTCAAAATATAATATATTATTTATTTGGATGAAATGCTGCAATTAATGGCAATGCAAATTGGTCTTACCCAATGACCTTCTCATTCTTGGGCGACTCCTTACCAAGGAGCCCCTGTGAATTCAGCTAAACTTTTATAGTTGGTGAATATGGAATTCCTCCCAGTTATGTACTGACTTAAAAATTCCTTGCAGTGTGATAAGAACTGGACAGCTTGGCAACATGTGCTTGGAGAATATGATCAATGTTTGACCATCCCACATCTGAGAGGGACGAAGTTTCCCCTCTTATCCAATTTTAAACATGCAGGTTGGAACTTTGTGATTCCAAAATGTGGGCTCCAAAATTACTGGCACCACTGACTGGCTTTGCACAAACAATCCAGACCGACACTTTGTGTGTTTTGTTCTGCATCCTAACCTTATCCTCAGTAATTTCATATCTAACATTAACCATTAGTAACATCATGCCTAACCTTAACCGTCAGTAACCTCATGCCTAACCTTAACCGTAAGTAACCTCATGCCTAGCCTTAACCATTAGTATTGTCATGCCTAACCTTAACTGTGAATGTTGCAATATAATTTCGAACACTATGAAATGTGTAATGTTCTCGTATGAATCCACTAAACGAAATGTGAAGGGGCAACGTAATGGAAGTATGAATATAGCCTCATAGCAAAACATGCAGCTGAAACATAAAAAACACCAAATATGTTGGCATATAACGTAATTCATGTTTTTCAAAATAGTTTCCTGAGAATGTAATTTGGGAGAAGTTCTGAGATGTACAGTGAGAAATACTGTACTATATTAATGTGTCAAAAATCATTTATTGACTAAAATAAATATCAATGTCTTTCTAATCAAGGTTTCACAATCAATGTCACCCTTAAAGATTATTGTAAATAACATCTACCAAAACTAAACCTAAAATTAAATTTCACTTGTTTAATTTAATCTAAGTCTTAAGGAATTATATTAAGTCATTACATCACTTCCTGTTCCAATTGGGCAGGGGTCATCAACTCCGGTCCTGGAGGGTGAAACACTTCAGGTTTTTATTTTACCTAGTAGTTAACTGCAATCACCTGCTTTCCCAGGTATAAACCAGTCCCTTATTACAAATAGAGAACAAAAATCAGAAGTGTTTCGGCCCTCCAGGAGGAGAGTTGATGAACCCTGCACTAGGGTATAAAAATGATCTAACACCATGAATAAAACAAAAGCACTGGCAGTTCAAAAGAGACAGCTGGTTACAGACTTCATAAATCTGGTAATGGCTACAAGACAATTCACAAACAATTTAATATACAACTTGAGCACAGTGTTGCAGATACAAAACTAAAACACCTGCCAAAATTAACATCCAAATTATCAGTTATATTTTTCAGCATACACTCTCAAGAGTGACCGACAGAAGCAACTAGGATTAAGTGCATTGCTCAAAGGCAAAATGAAAGGTTTTACACCTTGATTTCTAGGAGTTTAAATCCATCACTCCAGACCCAACAAGGTGTCCCAAAACACCAGCCACTGGGCTACCTGCCTTCCATTTACTTTCTGAGATCTTGTGCACAGTTTACTGCCTAATGGAAGTTTCTTAAAGAACTGACTTTGATGAGGTAAGACGTTATCCCATGTTTCAAAGAGATCTTTCATTCTATTTCACATGCTGATATTGCAGATTGATTGGAGATTCTGTCTGAAGGGATCTCAGTGCATTCTTCCATTAATAATCTTTACTTCATTCAGTCTGAAATTTAAAAACTGTCCTTTTAAATTTAGAACACACTTTTTTAGATAACCATTGCAATATGTACATTTTGTTTATGTATTTTGGTAGTAAACTCTGTAAAGTTCATAATGCCATTGACCTTATTATAGGCCCCAGGACTAATGAAATCCAAATAGCCCCATGACATTAAAAAGATCGACCACCTTATTTTACAGTAGGTATTAGAATCATTTCTGCTCAAGTATTTTCATTTCAATGCCAAACTAACTACGTATTGGTGTTGGTGATTTTATACCTTTTTCCTAAGCTTTACCAACCCTTTTGTTTTCAGAAATGCCTATATTCTTCGTGGAATAGATTCAACAATGTGCTGAAAACATTCCTCACAGGTTTTGGTCCATATTGATATTATTGCGTTATGAATTAATTGTAATCTGCACATCCCTGATGTGAATCTCCCATCCAGTTTAAGATTATGTGAGCTTTTGCGTGCTATCCTGCTGGATGTAACCAATAGAAGATGGGTACACTGTGGTCATAAAGGAATGGACATGGTCAGCAACAATACTCAGGTAGGCTGTGGCAGTCAAACAATGCTTAATTGGGACTAAGAGTCCAAAACTGTGCCAGGAAAATATCCCCCACACCATGACACCACCACCAAGAAAAGTAACGTATTTTTTATGCATTTCACACCAAGCCATGCTACTTTTTAAACTTCTTGTACAACTAAGAAGTTTTCCGATATACATGCTGGGATGAAAGAGCATTCCTGTAAAGTATGATTGAGCTTGCAAGGGCCAAACCTTTCACGAGGTGTCACTAGATTGCAATAAAACCAGGTAACACTGTCCAACATCCACTTCACCAGCACTGAACTGTGCTCATTAAAAACTTTACTCAGTGGCAAACTTGTAAGCAAAAACCAGTGTCATTCTCCCTTTTTAAGCATATTTTCCCAATTTTTCTTATCTTTTACCCCCTTTTTACATCTATCCTGCAGAGATTGGGGGAGACATTAAATTAGTAAGTGAAGGGGAGGAAAGAATCCTGCTTCAGGTTTGTGACATCATCTTCCCCCTTGCTCGCATCCAGACCAAACAGGGATGTGTGTCTGGTTTTCATTTGAAGAATCCTTCCCCCCTCCCCCGTCCTCCAATCTTTTCCTTTTCCCTCTTTGGAGAAAATGGGAGGAGGAGGGAAAGAAGGATGGCATGGCTCCAGACATTTGGTAGTTTGTCCTGTCTCAGCCTTAGAGTCAGGGCCACAGCTTCTCTGCAGAGCAAGCTGGAGGGTGTTCGTTTGTCTCAATACTTCAGAGATTCAGTGTGCTGTTGATCCCTATTACCAAACCAAATCAGATCCATCTCCAACTCACTCATCCACCTTCCCTCGGGAGGAGCTGGACAAACCACACAGAGAAGAAATACCAGGAGGATAATGACCTAAATGCCTCTGTCATTTTGCTGAATATTTTTAACCAAAGACTGGAATAAAGAATTTTCCACTCAGGGTAAGTGATGAAACTTCATGTATCGTCATAAAGTGTCACTTCTCTAAAGTCGGAGCTGTTGTTTGCTACTTTTTCTAGTTTGGAACAATAGGTCTTAGTTATTTTGGTGTTGGTTTGATTTCTTGCACATTTACTAGCATATGGTTTGACCTTCTGTGTGACTTCAACTGGACGTGGTAGGGCATTTCATTATAGCCTTTGAGCCAGCACGCACATCATACATAATCATAGGTTTTCCCTAACATGCAGAAATTTAGCTCAAGAACATCAGGCACCACGTGTTTGAGGGCGAAGTGATAGCTATACTTAGAGAGGATGAGTGTAGTGGAATTGTTAAAGGTGAGTGGCTGTGACACTGCAGTGCTTTAGCAATGCAATGCTGCATTACATGTGGAAGGCAGATACAGGCAAGACACAAAAGATGGAATTCATTTGCAGCTAAAATGCATAATCTCTGCAGATCTGTATCGAGAGCCTGTTTCAGAGTAGTTCTTTACTGTGGCAACTCCCTGAGTGAGAAGCAAGTGAAGATAATTGATCTGATCAGAGTTGTAAATGGGTTGTGAACATATAAGGGGTTGCATTCCACAGAGTCAGCAGTCACACTCTTCTCCGCTGACATGTAGTGCTCTTGATACTGTTCCATGTCAGCATGAATAGACCTTACTTTGAGCCAATCCTCCCTAATTAAGTTGCAACCAGCTTAAGGTATTTTCCCTAATTCCCATATAGCGGCATTGAGAAAATATGTAAGACATTTCTTTCTACAAGGGTCTTAATCATAATATTTTCTTAACAGCTGGGTGTCGAAACAGTTGTATAATCCCAGGCTTACAAGAATAGATGCTTAGTGCTCCCCCAATTTGGTGGTTGAACTACACCGATCTGTGGTGGTTGAGTATGGAGATGTTTTCTGCTCTGCTACAGCCACAAACCACACCTTCTGAAGTGAATAGGAAAGTGGAAAGTGTGAAGAGAACAAGTTTTCCACACTACCAGCCAGATGGACTAGGAAACCTTGGGGAGTTTGATCTTTTCATAGAAAGAATCTGTGAAAACCAGGTGTACATCATTAATTTTACCCTCACTTACAATGTTGTCCTAATGGAGGAAATGAACTATAACTGCCCTAATCATAATGTTTTATGACTTGGAGTGAGAATTTGGTGTAAAACTGAGCAAAGTTTATTATTTTTGACAGAAATTTGTTCAAAATGTTCAAAAAGACTGCTTGATGTGGCAAATAGTAATGTAAATGTAAAAGTAGAGATCAAAATATTGTTGAAACTGTTAAATCTAGCAAAGACCTAATGCTAAAAAATACAGAAACAAATACAGTTTTACAAAAGTAAGTGAAGTTAGTTGGGATTATGCTATTGCAAGTGCTACATTTTCCATTTGAGCTCCCACTTCCAGTTCAAATCCCACAGCCAGGCTTCTTGGGAAGTTCTTATCAAGAGACACTGACAGAAGAGCATTAGGAAAATTCTTTGTGAAGTAGTGTGTAAATCAGCCTAGCTACGCTTTATCATTCCTCTGTGATATGGAGTCTCTCCAAGTTTTGAGAAACCATATGTCAGGTACTGTATTCACAATGCCTCTCAGAGTAGGACAGACTATTCATCATCTGGTGGTTAGAGTATATGGTCTGCAACAAAAGGGTTTACAGATAACAGTTCTGAGTCGGCAGGTTGAGAAATCAGTATTTTGATGTTGAGCAAGACAGTTGCTTATGTAAGCACTGCAGAAGAGACTCCTCTAAATTAATGAATTTATATTTGTGCCAGAGGTTGGTGTGGTGTTCTAAGTTTCCAACTCTCTGTGTCCTTCCTCTCTTTTTCCCTCTACATACATTTCTCCCTAGCCTCAGACAAGATGTAAAAGTAGATTCTCTTTAAAGTCATAACTGAATTCACATTTCAGCTCATAGACTTCTGTGGTATTGACAATGGGCAAAAAAAACTTTCTTAAAGTTGATCACCTACAAGAACACAATGTGACTGTTGCTTTTGTGAAGTTACACACTTTCTTGTATGAAATGAGTTTGTAAATGGCACTAGCTAATAGAAATGGTCACAGGCCAGCTTATAGCACTCAGGACACACATCTGATAGATATCAGACAACCTAACAGGCACCAGCTGTGTCAAACTCTCCTGGCCTCCTGTCCTGTTTTAACTATATCATTGATCATCTCATCTGCAGCACATATGTCATATCCTGCCAGACGGTGGGAGGAGTCTTTTTGTCATTGTGGTTTATATTGGCCCTATGAGGGCATAGTTTAGAGGTTCTTATTTGAAACAGTATAGGGTAATAGTGAGACAGAACTGCAATATGAAATTAGCATTGTTCTACCTGATTTTACTGTGTTTTTCAGTTGGGCTGGCAGAGTACACACCTCAGGAACATTTATATTCAACCCATGCATTACATTGACCTTGCAGAATGATTTGTTTCATGCACATTGAGATGTGTGCACATTGGAAGATAATATGGGATGTGTTTGTTTGTTTTTGTTTATTTAGAGTTTGGGCTTGTATCTCTGCCATAAGGCGTGTCAGATCTTATAAATGTCAGCCTCGCCAGTTTTTTTATTCTTTGTCTGGCAGCGGTTTGAAAGTCACTGAGGTTACTGTGTGGGGATAACTTCATATGTAAGATATTGGAGTATGTGGTTTTAGTGTCCAACTAAGAAAATCTAGACATATATCTTAAATATCTGCTGCTGTTAATTAGAAACTCAGATTTTATATTAGTACAGTTGCTTGTTATTCCTCCCATGTACCAAAGACTTTAATGTTTGTAAACCTGAATGGCCTGGATCATATAATGAAGTGATGGGTCTTCCTTTGCATTGCATTTATCACGCATATCTGCAAACATCAAAGTGGTATAGGGGGAGGAGGCATGGGGATTGAATGAAGACCAACTGTATCACTTAGTGTGTGCGGCCTTAATACTTTCAGTGTGTGCCGTCTGCAGAATGCAATGTTCAAGGAGTTCTCCTTGTTCTGTGAGTCACGCATCCTAAAGAGTATCAAATTCCTAAGGAGCTCGGGTAAAATCAAATTGTGTAGGGAATGTGGGACCATTTGGACACATCCTTTAGTCCCAGTGAAGACTGTCCACTGTAAAACACCTGTATACACTTACAAAGTGTTTGCAGAATTGGGTAAATGTTTCTTTGGAGCCATGTTGATAAGAACAGATACTTTATTTTCAGATGCAGCTGCAGCTTTATTAGTTTGTTTTTGTCATTAAAATGGCCATGATAAACAATGACCTAAAAGTTATTGCTACCCACAAAATTCAGACATTTTGAAAAACAAAGGAAACATGGATTTTTGTTTGATTCACCAATCACAGACAGTTTTCCAAATATATATATTTATATTGTTGTTTTGCTATACCCCTGGCTCATGCTGACCTGTGCAAGCTGGAAATGAGTGTGCTACATGTTTGTCTTTGGTTTTTACTGGCAGTGACGGACAAGCCGAGATGACATGATGACAGGTTGGTCAGTCTGGCTGCCATGCCACAGTAATTTATCTACAAAGACACTTCTTGGCACATAAGTGGCTTTCGAGTGACCCTGTTAAAGCACATGAATGAACAAACATAGCAGTTTAAAACTTGTGCTCTTTCTACTGTTCTATTAGACATGGATAAATGGGATTAGTGGAGCCCTGTCCTTTCTACCAAACTTAGCTACATTACATTTTATAGCACATTTTACATTAAATCTACATTATTTAAAGATAACTGGATATACTGAATGGGGAAATACTGTAGTAGTAGCCCAGTGATTATAGCTGGGTCAGTCTATGTCTAGGTAAGTAGAGGTAACACTCTTTTAATTCCAGGTAGCACCCCTTACTTCCAGGTTTTATCATGCCGACAGCCTCGCACTCTGCATCCCACTGCTGGCTTTCCTGATGCTAGGCAGCGTCAATCCTACCAAACCTCATGGAAGTGGTAATGGTTCACTAGTAACTCACATCACCCACAGTGGTAATGGAGCATTAGGTCATTTTTAGGGCGATCTAGGAAATGCAATGTCAATTTAGCTTCACAAAATAAAAGGAGAGTCTAAACCGATGAAAATCTGAATTGTTGTGCGAGGCATCTGAAGGTAACGTGACGCTTTCTCACAAAAGTGAGTACGCACCTCACATTTTTGTAAATATTTGATTATAACTTTTCATGTACCAAATCAATGACAATTTGCTACAATGTAAAGTAGAGATTGCACAGCTTATACAACAGTGTAAAATTTGCTGTCCCTTCAAATTAACTCAACACACAGCCATTAAGGTCTAAACCACTGGCAACAAAAGTGAGTACACCCCTAAGTGAAAATGTGCAAATTGGGCCTAAAGTGTTAATATTTTGTGTGGCCCCCATTATTTTTCCATCATTATTTAACATCTCAGTAATTAAAACAGTGTTACAATTGAACTGGCAATTTATAGCTATTTGAAAATCTGCTTGGAATTTCATGTAACCTAAATGAATTATCTAATTTGCTGCTACTAATTTTAGCAACACATGAACATGGACACTACCTATGAAATGAATTAACAATGACTATTGTAATTAATTACGAGTGCTATCATTTTGAAATGGAATATCTGATTTCATAATGCGAGGCGAACTACGGTTCTTGCCTACTGTATAGCTAGGGCCAGCGCTGCCATAAAATGTCCTTGAGAATAGTCATGATCCTCCATCTTCAACAGGCTTTCAAATCTGCCGACAGTCGTGAGTAATCTCCCTCTGGCATTCGCCATGGTGCCACTGAGTGTAAAAGCCTACAAGGCAGAGCATGAATTTCCAGGTACTGTATGTCCCTCTTTGGCTAATGTATTTTAAAGATGGAGGCGTAACATGGCCGCCGCAATTCGAACGACTTCGTCTTATGTATTCTGAATGGAAGATTATACGCTTACAAGAATACTTTGATTAGTTGGTGGAAGTAATTAGGCATGAATGAGCACATCTTTTTTAAAGAACAAAAGGGGGTTTTGCTAAGAATCAACTCAAAATAATACACAATGTAGCTTTAAGTTTAACTAGTGCACCATGTTGGTTTCCAAGTAAACAAGAGTGAGTTCTTCTGGATCAAAACACCAGGCCAAATTGCTGCGCGTGCATCAGTATTATATGTATCATGGAGCTGACAGTTTCAATCGCAGTGTAAACAGAAAACTGCATTTACATCTATATTATTGCTATCTAGATCAACGAGAATTTAGCCGGTAAATAAAGGGCCTTACAATCAAAAAGATTTTACAGCAAAAATTATGCCTTCCAGTGAATCACTTATCTTTTAATTTCCATATTTATGTTCACAACATTAAATTCAAAAATCCTGTTTAGATTGTGGTTTTGGACATTGTCCAACCTATTGTAGAAACTGTAATAACCTGGCAAATTTTCTAGCATTGACATTATAACAACTGACAGATAGACTACACTGGCAAATGTTTAGTTTAGTCTGGATAAACAGTAGAGCAGGATGAATGTAAACTAGTCGTCCAGGTTGTCCTCTCAACACTTGCAGTCTCAGATTGAGTAGTGGTAATACTTTCATTATTGCAGCGTCCTCTGGATGGAGTTAATTCAGATGTATTTACTGTTTGCGGGAGTGAAAGTGTTTTCTTCTTCATCAGTGTCTCAATCCTTTTTTCAAGTCATTTTCACCTTTACCTCAACTAGTTTTCAACATTTTGAAGGTTATCGCTGTTAGATGAGGTATAAACCTGTGTTTGAATGTAGCACCATTATCCTTTCACAGTGACCTAAAGCCAGGTTCAGATGGCTTTGAATCGAAGCCATCCACAATATGCAGCAATCTTGAAAGTTTAAACACTATGCTGACAGACACTAGAAGCATTGATGTCAAAATTTGGTAAGCTGTGAAAGCTGGAAAAAAGAAATCTGAGGTCATGTGGAGAATATAGGCCCTCATAGCTGAACTTCTGTCTTTCAATAGAGGGCGCTGTTGGTCATATTTTTCTCTTGATAATCAGGAATAATCTTTGGCTGGATTTGGAAATCTAGGTTTATCGTCAAAAAGTTTAATTAAGATTTTTTGCATTTTGTGAAATTACAGATTCAGAGCTTTATAATGGTATATTAAACACTGGAATTGGTGGAACAATAGGATTTTGATTATGCTTTATATGTTGACACACTTGTAACTGAAATTTTAACACAGGCCGACTTTGAGAGCTCATATCTCAGGCTGTGTAATATTCACAAACACGGCGGCGACAGATGTCTCAGTGGTTAGGAAGTCAGGCTTTGTTGGAAGGTTGACGGTTCGATTCCTGACTGTGTAAAATAATGTTGTGTCATTGGGCAAGGCACTTTAACTTAAGTTACTCCAATGAGAATGTCCCTGTACTTGCTGTAAATCACTCTGGATAACAGTGTTTGCAAAATTACTAAAATGTAAAACAATCACACTATTTTCCATGTACTAATATGATAAAAGAAAAGTTAATTTATGTCATTTGTCCATATGACAAATGTTTTAAATTCGAATAGATATGCAACATTAGTATTTAATCCTTGAACATTCTCTGTGTAACTCAGGACTGTTGTCTTTATAAGCAAGCTGACTTATAAGCTGACTAGTTTCTCAGGCTGTGTAACATCTAAAGATTTCATTATTGTCATGTACTCTAAGAAGATAGGTTTTTGTTTACCTATAGTTTAATGCTACCTTAATTCAAATGTTTCATTGTATCATGAGGGAGCAGATGTGAAGTATAACCACTTTCAAATCTGTAAAATAAAGGCACAGATTGAGAGCTAGTTTCTTGAGCTGTAAAATAGATACAGTCACAAATTAAATTCTGGAATATAGTATAAATGGGATACAAATACCTTTACATATTAAATATTATATTTGTTTTCATATAAAAAATACCATTAATTGAAAAAAGTGAATTTTGTAAAAAACAAAATTTGTCTCCTGAAAAGTTCTTCTTATGCATAATTTTCTGAATCCTGCTACTTTTTTTCTGCATTGGACTACATTACCTCTAACACCTGTTCAGTAGAAATATTTTTATTTAGACGTGGGACACCAGGTGGGTGCAATTAATAAATATGTAAAACAGAAAATCAGCAGGCTCCGGCCCAAGTAGGGTAAGATTTGAGTATCCCTGTTCTAGGGGCTTTTTGCTGTGAGTTGAAAGCAGTGTCTGCCAGAGCATTGTGTGAGTGGGGTATAAGTGTGTGTATTTGGCACCTTTCACCTTCATCGTTATATTATTGGAAGTCATGGGTCTTGTATAGTACGCCAGCTGAAACAAAGTCATTTTGTTAGGTTCTTTTACTTGGTGATGGCGCATAGTAAACTTTTGTTAATATGAGAACATTAATGATTATAGAACAGCTTGAACAAATATGGATTTACAGAGGGAGTCACACAGAAAACCACAGTATGTTGTTTTAGCTCTGTCGATAGCACAATTACTGTATCAAATGTTTTCAAATCATTATCAAGCCAGGTTACACTTTATTTTGAGATTCTGAAATTCCATCTGTAGGTGCTCTACAGATATTTTGTTGATGATATGACTATCATCAAACTATCATATTTTGTTGATGATATGACTATCAACAAATTATCAACAAACTATCTGTTGATAGGCAACTAATTGTGTAGTTTAATGGTAAGGGTAAGTTTGGAATATGTTTTAGGGTAATGGTTAAGGTTAGGCTCAACATTAGGGGGTAACACTTTATTTTGAGAGTCCAAAAAGTGTATCTGTAGATGCTCTACAGATTATCTGCAGACGATCAATAACATTTTAACAAACTATCTACTAACCCTAACCCTAATCCTAACCTTAACCCTTCCCCTAGGGTTAAGCCTAACCTTAACCATTACCCTAAATCATATTCTAAACTTACCCCTACCCTTAAATTACAAAATTAGTTGCATATCAACAGATAGTTTGTTGATAGTTTATTGATAATCATATCATCAACGAACTGTCGGTAGAGCACCTACAGATGGAATTTCGGACTCCAAATAAAGTGTAACCCATTAGGAGAAGGGTTAAGGTTAGGATAAGGGTTAGGGTTAGTATATAGTCTGCATATAATCTATAAAGCATCTAAACATACACTTTTTGGACTCAAAATAAAGTGTTACACAAAGCCATTACAAACCTCATCTTTAAGATAGCCAATGCTAGCTTACAGTAAAACATATTGGAAGTAATCCGGACGTGTAAGCATGTAATGTTTGTTTTTTAATTGACAAATATATAATTTTCAGGTAAACTCAAAGCTATTTACTTTAGGTGATTAGAGGTAATATTTTCCCTCCATACTCTCATGCCCTGAATACTTAAATTGATTGCCTTTTATTGTTTTACAATTTTACCCTGTTATTTATACAATCAGGGAAGGTACCTACACCAATATGCCCGTATGGTGCTGAACAATTTACACAACCACATGTAATGCATTGTCAATATATAGAGACTATGATTCAAACCCCTGGCCCAACGGTACCCCTGCAACATTCAACGGCCCCCTTTGATACTTTTTTGCAATAAGTAAGCTGATGGTTGTTGTACAGTTCCTCCAGGTACACAAAGCTTCTTTCAGGTTTAAGAACTATCTACTGTAAGAATCAAGTTGAAAAAAGTGAAATCAAATTGAATTGATGAAAAGCAGCAGCTCTGTAAGTGATGTGGCACATATTGGAATGAATAGGAAAACAGTATTTAAATGTCGGTCTATTCTTTATATGGCATTTTCCAAGACTTTTCAATGTAAAACTACATCACACAAAATAATGTGAAAATTGGAAAGAATACATAAACCCTACTCTAAAACTGTACATAAACCCAACTCTAAAACTGTACATAAACCCAACTCTAAAACTGTACATAAACCCAACTCTAAAACTGTACATAAACCCAACTCTAAAACTGTAATTTCCAATCTAACACCCTGAAAAGAACACAAGTTTTACAAATCCTTGTGCTTCTGACCAACAGTAGCTCATTCATAATGTGTCGGCTGTTTTGAAACAGGTGCAATTGTTGATGCAATTTTAGACTCTACAAGTCCATATTAGAGATTGCTCATGGTGCTACGTTTTGGTGCAAACAGAAATGAGCCAACCATTAGTGTACTCTTGAGAAAAACATTAGGTAGCTGAAGTGTGACTGTTTGTTTTGAACCATGAACTGGAGTTATTTGCTTCCAAGTGCCTGTTCTTGATGTGGTTAAGTAGGCTAGCCCTAGCTAACTTGTGGTAGCATGTGGATCACATAGTTCTGCACATAGTTCAATGTGGGAGTAGTTTGAGGTATTTGTTTCTCGAAGCGTATATTAATGAGTAAAAATAACTGTAAACATGCTGTTGACATAAGGCATGTGTTTTCATCATGTGACAACTGTGGGAAAGGGTTTAGAATGAAAAACAAGGAGGAAAACAAAAATGTGCAGCTGGAGCAACTCCAGGATATTTTAAGTGTGTATAAGTTGGAAAAAATGTATTTTCCCAAAAAGTATAATGAGTATGACAGTTTAGATAGGAATAATTGTTTTGGGATAATATAATTGTGAATGGGCTACTTTTTACTTAAATGTGATGACATTAATATGTTATAGGCTGCAGTAGGTATTTAAATAACATAATAATGCCACCCCCCCAGAATGACAATAAGTACAGTATGTGAGTTGTACAATGTTGAATGATGTTGATCGCTAAGACAAATGCTTTTGGAAGTGGTGTGGGAGGGCCAGTAGGGGGCACTATTTCTTTTGGTCTAAATATAATTCCAAATGCCACAAGGCAGTGACGGGGACTTCTGCCCTCTCTAGGGTGCAGTATTTTGGATGGGATGTTAAACGGGTGGCCTGACATTCGGTTGTCACTAAAGATCCCATGGTACTTGGAAGAGCAGGGATGTTAACGCTGGCATAGGCGTAAATTTAGGGTGGGACGGTAGGGACATGTCCCCACCAATGTTTAGGAAACATGTAATTGTCCCCACCAATAATTGCGATTCTAAACATATTTTTTTTCCATTCTGTTAACTATTTCTGCTCCACAATGGGTTCACTCTCTCAATATCAGCGTTACTCCTGATTGGCAGGAGAGCGCTGATCACAATGTGTACCAGCCTGTCAGCTAACAGTGGGCAGGTGAGCGTCGAAACCAGTATTATACAGTCAATGGTCGAAACGAGACTGTGAGAAGAGATTTAATTGCTTTTTGGCAGGCTACTCCTGTAAGCTATACTTTAACATTGAGTGAATAATAAACGATACAATCGAATTATATTACACTCCTGTATATTATTGTTGAAAATGTATAGTATTTCTAACGTTAATGAGCCTTTGCTAGCTCTGGAACACAACTACGGAATTGTCTGCTTGCTAGCTATCGGACATTCATTTGTCTTGTAGTTGCGGTCGAAGCTCTGCTAGCTAGTAGCCTACCTGAAAACTTGTAAAAAGGATTTGTTAAAATCATCACACCAAACTGCTTATTTCAATGTTTTTTAGATGTTAACAGAATGGCTTCAAAAAACGAATTACTGATAAGGTCCTTTAACAAAAAGACAATGTGTAAGTAGTATAAATGTCTAGCTTTACATTGTTAGTTACAACTAAGTTTACATAGTTTTTAATGATTGGAACGTATTGTACTGTATACTGTGTCATTTATCAGACAAATAAAGTTCCAGGTGATCCAAGCAGCAGTAAAGAGACAAAGAGAAACATGGTCACAGGTGAGGTCTTAAATAGTCTAGTAGTGATTATGACAGTAAGTGTTGAAATTGATTATGATATTGTTTTTGAGGCACAGTGTGTTCATACTAGGCTAAACTAATGCCATAAAGAAATACTCAGAACAGCAATTGTGTATATACAGTGGGTAAAATAAGTATGGAACATGTCACAATTTTTCTCAGTAAATATATTTCCGAAAGCGCTGTTGACATGCAATTTTCACCAGATGTTTGTAACAACGCAAGTAGTCCATACATACAAAGAACCCTCAAAAAATAAGTTCAGAAATTAGGTTGTGTTATAATGTGAAATGACACAGGGAAAAAGTATTGAACACATGAAGAAAGGGAGGTGATTTACGCATCTCATGATGGGTAAAAGCAAAGAGTTGTCTCAAGACCTTCGCAACCTAATTGTTGCAAAAGATAGTTATGGCATTGGTTATAGGCACATTTCTAAGCTTCTGAATGTTCCAGTGAGCACTGTTGGGGCAATAATACAGAAGTGTAAAGATAATCATTTCACCATAAATTTGCCTCGAGCAGGTGCTCCTCGCAACATTTCTGAAAGAGGAGTGAAAAGAATAATCAGAAGAGTTGTGTAACTTTCTGAAAAGTAGGTTTAAAGCACACAAGATACTTTGTGCCTGCAGACTTGAAGAAACCAATATTTAATTTAGCTAGTTAATATTAGATTAAGAAATAAGTTTAGTTAACCACTGGACTTACCTAATGTTACAGAACTCTGAATAAACCTGAATATATTTTGACACTTCTGACCTACTGTATGAAATGCAGTATCTTGTGTGTGTGTGTGTGAGTGTGTGTGTGTGTTTGCACAAACGCTTTCTGCTCATGCTTTTAGCAACAGGCAGGAGCATCGATAGCAAATAGAATGGTAAAACTGTGTCCCCACCAATGTTCAAACCAAACCTACGCCCTTGAACGCTGGTGTCCTGGACATATTTCCAATTTACCATCATGGCAACCTAATCATCCCCAGATTTCAATTGGCTCATTCATCCCCTACCCTCCCCAAACTACTTCCCAGGCCGTTGCTGCAATTGTGAATACATTCTCAGTCAACTTGCATGGTAAAATAAAGGTCAAAGTAAATTATGTTGTGCTGTATTTCATTAGTTCATGATCCTGTTATGTAAGCATTAACAAACTGTGGAGGTGTTCAGTTATTCCCTTGAAACGCAAATATCTGTAGTGTGTTAATGAGCTTATAAAACGGTAGTCAACATTTTATTTGTGAAAATGTATGTTTAAATTTGTATTTTTAGCTAAAGGAAATGGTTGCAAGGTGTGCGGTTATCGTCTAACATTAACGTATCCACTACCACTCCTCTTACTGTTGCCATGTTAGTAGGTCTGAACACTTATGTACAGTATCATATAATTTAAATGGTACTCGTTTTCCAGTCTGCTTTAGTGATGCATTTGATTATGCAATTTAAATGTTTGGTTGATACAGACTCCACTGTCAACATCAATCAGCCTTCATACTGTACTGAAGACACCATGGTTAACACAGTCAAGCAAACATTTGTGCAGGTTTGCATTGCAAGTGCGTTTCTTTAAATAGTTTTTCTGGAGACATTTAAATACATCCATCAAAAGCCACAATCTGCAATCTTGTGTGGGAACAAAATGTTATGATTACGGGTAGACATCCATGTAGGTGCAAGCCATGATGTTACAGAAAATATAAACAAAACGATAGGCAGAACAATAATAGCAGGCAATTTGTAAGTCTGATTTAAACAAATGTTTGCATAGAGAAGTATTTCGGTAGGCTACTGTTATTTCACATTCAGAGACACGCTTACAATAAAGCTTTCAAACTGTAGGCTATTTTATGATATTTTAAATATTATGGAAAAAGGGGTCTAGGGATAGATGGATAAACAAGCCTTTGCCTGGTACCAATCCCAAAATCAGGCTAGATATGCCCCAAACCTGTTTTATAAATAGATGTAATGTTGGGGAACTGACACACTTGAGGCCTATAGTACTTTACAAAATAAATTCATCCATTGCTTTAACTACTGTGATTTCATAACAAGATGCAGGCATTAGATGTCTCAATGGTTTGGCAGTCAGACTTGTAGTTGGAAGGTTGCCGGTTGGATACCCGACTGTGCCAAATGTTGATGTGTCTTTGTACAAGGCACTTTACCCTAAGTTTTTTCAGGGGGATATCCCTGTAATCACATTAAGTCACTTTGGATAAGAGCATCCATTAAATCAGTGGTTCTCAAATCTCTCCTCTGGGACCCCCCAGCCAGTCCATGTATTTAAACTACCCCTGAGCTAACACACTGGATTTAACTTATCTACTAATCAACATGTTGTTTATTAGTGAATCTGATCTGATGGTTCAGGGCTACAGCTAAACTGCATCACGTCTGGGGGTCCCCGGGGAGAGGTTTGAGAACCACTGCACTAAATGACTAAAATGTGAAAGTTTAACAGACTGGCAAAGAGATATTAAATAAACTTTTCTTTTCAATTTCATTTGCAGTTGATCTTTTTGGTGCTGGGGAGAAGATGAGGAAACAACGGTTGTTACCGCTGTGCGCTCTTCTGTGTGTCCTGTCTGTAGGACTGCTACCCAAACTTGATGCTCAAGAAGGTAAGCTTAACTCACATTTCTGGGTCCGCTGGACCTCTCTAAAGCCCCTGTCAGAAAAGATGAGGATCCCTTTTTTAATTTACATCTTTGATTTCCATTGATCTTAGTAGAACTTGAAAGTTGTCATCACGAATTGTAAGCCATGTTGTGGAATAATCAATGGCTCTGTGCTTGTGCTATTGAGAATTATGCTTGTAAAATAGGCATATTTCAGATACTTTACAAAAAAGTAATTATACACATACAGTGTATCCACGCTGAGTATTGTTGTTTTGATGTTCCTGGGTTGCAGTTCAGTTTTTCAGGAAACAAGAAAAGTCAAAGGAGTTAGCATTTTCTGCAGGAAATCAAATGGGATTTTCAAAAATCATGTCTTACTACTGTAGCCTTAAAGCAAGTGTTTAGAGGTTAGTGTTCTGGAGTCTGGGCACTCAGTACACTAACATTTATGATTGGAGAGGTGAGCTACTGTAGGGGCACTGCCTTAATATTTAAGGCAGTAATATATACTCAGTTTCCGCAATGATGTTGGTACTGTCAAACCTTAAGTCTTAGCCTCACAGGTTGATGAGATTCCTCAAGTATGGGTTTCTTCATTGAAGTTTGTGCACAAGGGCTTGCAGTGGATATATACTTTCTAGTGGACTCATCCTGGAGCATGGGACAAGAGAACTTTGAGCACGTCCAACAGTTTCTGTACAAGCTCTGCACTAGGATGGCAGTGGCAGATTTCATATTGCTCTCATCCAGTACAGCAGCTCGCCCAAAACCGAGTTCCAGCTGAACACATACCCGTCTCCCCTGGCTGCCCTGGCCCACATCCAGGCTATAGCCTATCAGGGTGGTGGCACACGCACAGGACATGGGCTGGACTTTCTCATCCGGGCCCATCTGAATGCAGCAACGGGCAGCCGTGCTGGTGAGGGCATTGCCCAAGTGGTGGTGGTCCTGACAGACAGGTGCTCCCAGGATGACGTAACTGAGCCAGCCCAGGTGCTACACCTTGCCGATGTGACAGTGTTTGCTGTGGGAGTGCGGGACGTCGTGGACTGGGAGCTTAGGGAGATAGCCAGCACACCGCATGAAGCACGTGTTCAGCGTAGAATCGTTCTCATCTCTGCGGGAAGTAATCAAAGACATAGTCGTGGGTTTGTGCGGTGCGTTCACCAAGGCTCCCCCGTGGTTTTCCAAGCCAAGGACGTGCCTCAGGGTGTGACAGGTAAAACCAGGGTAACTGTGTGAATCAGCCGCGGTCGGTGGATCTTAATTGGGGAGGACGGGCTCGTATTACGCTCGGAACCGGAGTGAATGGAATGGTGCGCAACGAACAAAACCAATTGTTTTTTTGATTTGCACACATTCCATTCACTCCGGTTCTGAGCGTAATACGAGCCCGTCCTCCCCAATTAAGATCCACCGACCGCGGCTGGTGTGAATACCATACTAATGCCCAAATATTTGGAATAAAATAGCGGCAAATGTGTCGCAATATCCGGCTAGAGGTCTTTATTAACAAGATTAAGGGGTATTTAACACAATTAACCCTAATTTACCATTTTAGCATTAACATCACTCTTTCTCATCACATTTAATTTGCCCATAACACTTTAGGATCACTTCCCAGATTTGCATGTGATTGAATCTCGTGATTGACTCAGATGCTGGTCAGAAACATTGGCATTGATAGCTGCAATGCCTCTTCCAAGCCACATTTAGAAACCAATTTAGAAAAGTTGAACAACAACTGAATAAACACAATCTCAGCCAACTAGAACATCCAGTACTATATTAAGACTGGAAAGACATCTTAAGTTTTCTGTTTATTTTGCGATAACATCCTTGAATATGTAACAGGTACAAGCAGGAACTTCTAACAAGTCAACATTCATGGCAGACATAGGTCATGGCAGACATAGGCCTAATTATGTAGTTACATGACACAGTAACAGGTGATTAATTTCATGTAATAAACTTAGATATGTAAAACACCATCAGCTTACTACAGCGGTTTGCTCTGCAAATGTCAATTAAAGATGCACTCGGCATTGTAATTACAGAAAAGTGACATGGTTTGTTAAGAATTGGATTTGTATCATATAAAGGGCAGTGCACAGAAGACTCAGGTGTTCATGAGCACGACAATACCCAATCAGATCTTCTCAGTACATCTTCGGCTGCTTTTGTCTCACTGAAAGCAAATCTCAATGCATTTGGCACTTATTGCTTAGGATTTTGAAAAAGTTTACGAATGGCAGTGACACACTGTCTCTCCAATCAGGCCTCTTAAAACACGACAAGCTGATTTTAATGATAGCTAACAACCCACCCACTGCTTGTTTGTCTTTTGTATGTTTGTGTGTTTTTAGGCTATATTTCATTAGTTGCTCTCTTCACAACTGTACAATACGTGCAGTGCATAATATTCTACAACTGAAACAGTGATGAACCTGCCTGGACTCATCCTTGACTTGCAGCGGAGCTTATAAGGGGAGGTTTCCGTTTTATCTAGCATAGTATTGACAGGATAAGTGTAGTGCAATGCTGAAATGGGAAAATGGAATAGCTTAGCACAGTGTACAATAAAATGGTGAAGAATAGTTCTGTATCCATTTGATTAATGCTAGAGTCTCTTAAGCATCAAGGATGGGCCACAGGGTCATGACTGGTACATAATGTCTGAAGTCTGTAACATGAGTCTGCATGGAGTGGCTGAACTCAATGGTGTTACAAGGATATTTAGGTTCATTATCGTGTAAACCAATTTGATAAAAAAAATTGCTAAACAATTTCCATATAATACATTTTATTGGACATGCTGAAAAAAAAACTAGAGTAAATTTAAATTATTTGTATATTATGAGTACACTCTATTTTGTAATTTTCTCATTATTCATATCATCATAAATGAATGAGTAATATATTTGCAGACAGTTTTCCTCAGAATATTATACATCAGCATCAATTTCAGGTCAAAATCACTTCTTGGTTCAGCCTACATGCAGTATACTGTGTTTACTGTGTATTCCAGCATGTTCTCCCACCTCTGTTTAATGCCTTCACATTGCATTTTGTTTGTTTTGTCTTTCTCTCCCTTTTAAGCACAAGAGTCAGCTGACCTTGTACTCTTAATTGACGGATCTGAGAACGTTGGAGCGGCCCACTTCCCACTTGTGCGCAATTTGGCTATGAGAGTCATTCAGGGCCTTGATGTGGGCAGCAACACAATTCGGGTAGCTGTGGCTCTGTACAGTGTGGCCACAGAGGTTCAGTTCTCTCTAAATACCTATGAGGACAAAGTCTCTGTCCTGGAAGCTGTGAAGGCCATTCAGTTCCCAGGCGGTGATGAGGCTAACCTTGGTGCTGCCTTGGAAGAAGTTGCTGAGAACCTGTTGAATCAGGCATCAGGGGGAAGGGCAGAGGAAGGGGTACCCCAAGCTCTGGTAGTTATCAGTGCTGGATCGTCCAGTGATGATTTCAGTATGGGTGACAGGGCTCTTAAATCAGCAAGAGTTTTAACATTTGGTCTGGCGGTCGGCGATGCAGCCCTTGACAATCTGGAGATGATTGCTACAGATAAAAGCTTTGTTCAGTCAGCCACCGATTTCAGGGAAGTAGCAAACATGGATGACCTGTTGATACAATACATTAACGGGGTGGCCCAGCGCAACATTGTAGTTGAAACCGAACTAACAACAGGTAGGTACATTTTATAAAAGGTTGGAGTGGGTTGGTGGGGTTCATTTCTTTAGTGTGTATGTTGCTGATTGCTGAGCTTAGAATAAGGAATTGCTAACTAACTACTGAAAGATGGCACTTTACATTTTCAAGTAGTAATTAATAAAACAGTTTTTAAGGGGAATAAAAATCCCTTAGATCTTTATTTTGTTCATTTAGAAATTGAAATGTTGAATCTGTATTTATGCATTACCTTTAACACCACATACAAACAGGCATTGTAAGGGAATTCCTAATTTAAAGCTATTTTGCTCTGTATGGTGGTATTTTATATTTGGGATTCATAGAAAACATACAGTTGTAATCAAAAGTATTCAACCCACTTGCAAATCAGGTTAATTGTCAAAATTTTGACTTTCAGCTGTTTGCAATTAACAAATCAAACAGAATCAATTGAAATAGTGCAACACAGTGAATGCTTTAAGTGTTTTCCACAAATTCAACTGCAAATGCAACTGATAATGACTTTTCCAGTCTCAAAACTATTGAACCCCTTCATGGCAAGAAACTTTAGTACTTAGTAGAGCACCCTTTTCTGTTATGACCTGCTGCAAAAGAGATGCATAGCCAGACACAAGCCTATGGCAGCATTCCTGAGGAATCTTAGCCCATTCCTCATGAGTAATGGCCTCCAGTTAAGTAATATTCTTGGGTTTGCATGCTGCAATTGCCTTCTTCAAATCTCATTAGAGATTTTCTATGGGGTTAAAGTCAGGTGACTGTAATGGCCACTGTGGAATTTTCCAGGAATTCTTCTGCAACCATGCTTTGGTGGAATTTGTCCTGTTGGAAGGTCCATCTGAATAAATCTTGCCTTTCACACACTGCATGATTCCTGTGCCAGAAGATGCAAATCAGCCCCAGAGCATTACCAACCACCACTGTGCTTGACTGTGGGCAGTGTTCTTTTCAGCGTATTCTTCATTCTTCTTCTTCTAAACATACCGAAAAGTTCCTGTTTTGTTTCATCGCTCCACAGAACAGAATACCAAAACCTCTGTGGCTTCTTTGTATTATTTTTAGCATATTATAGCCAAAATGTTATGTGTTTTTAGATCAGTAGTGGTGTATGTCTTGGAGTTCTGGTATGTAAACCTTCTGTGTTTAGTACGCTCCTTACTCTGCTCACTGAAACCTCAGTGCCTGTTGCACAAAGTTTTGCTGCATGTCTTTTGCAGTCACTTGAGGGTTTTTCACAGTCTGCCATTTTAGAAATCTTGTTGCAGCCATTGATAGCTTCCATTTTCTGCCCGGTCGAGGTAGGTTAACCATCATTCCCTTAACTTTGAACTTGTAAACTATAATTCCAACGATGTCTCTAGGAACATTGAGTGCCTTCGCTATCTTTTTGTATTCTGTTGCTTGTTTGTGAAGGGCCATGATCACTTCTCTTCTCTCTTCTTTTGACTTTGCCATGTTTCTTACACACAGTCAAATGTGACACTCAACAAACCCTTAGCTAGTATTTCTTGTAATCCAGCTCAAGCACACCTGATGCAACTGATTAAGGCCTAGATAATTAAGCCCCTGCATATTTGTGCTGTTGTGTGGGATTATATTCAGGGGGTTGAATTTGAGACTGGAGAAGTCATAATGAGTTGCATTTTCAGTTGAATTTGGGGAAACTACTT
Organism: Umbra pygmaea; assembly: GCA_016801145.1. NCBI lineage: Eukaryota > Metazoa > Chordata > Actinopteri > Esociformes > Umbridae > Umbra > Umbra pygmaea. Next base: position 27,234 of record JACXGM010009463.1, read on the forward strand.
GATGCAATAATTGTGTTGAGCTATTTTAATTGCATTTGTTTGATTTGTTCATTGCAAACAGCTGAAAGTCTGTATATTTTAACAATATACTCGATTTGTATGGAAAGCCATTTTTGTCAATATTAAATAAATAAATATGGCTATGAAATAAGTCCTGAAATAAATAAATGACACAATAAATAAATAAATATTTAAATATAAATATATAAACGCAGTCCAATAAAATATTAAATTGTTTTTTATTTCATAATGGTGTTTTTCAAAGGAAACCTTTTATTTATTTCAGGGGAATT
>JACXGM010009464.1:0-27531 GCA_016801145.1 Umbra pygmaea
TTAACACTAACTTGCTGCTAACACCTACACTTGAGGACAGATGAAGTTAGTCTGCACTCTTTTTAACACTAACTTGCTGCTAACACCTACACTTGAGGACAGATGAAGTTAGTCTGCACTCTTTTTAACACTAACTTGCTGCTAACACCTACACTTGAGGACAGATGAAGTTAGTCTGCACTCTTTTTAACACTAACTTTTTCAGTCTTTTTTTTCAGTCGTTTTTTTTCAGTCGTTTTCAGTCTTTTTAACACTAACTTGCTGCTAACACCTACACTTGAGGACAGATGAAGTTAGTCTGCACTCTTGAAGAGTTTAGTGAAGTTCTGCTTCTGGTGTGAAGGTTTCAAAAACAACCTATGTTAAAGGGGTAGGAGAACCGCGCACACTGACAAAAATACGGACAAAGTTCAAAAGTGGAGGCTTTAAATTAGAACAAAATATTTATCCTAAAATGCCCGAAGATAAAGTGCAGAGTGCAAAAAAAGTGAAAACTACAAATGTTATGGCCAGTCAATCATTTTGGCCAGTTAGTTTGCTGACTTACACTGATGATGGCCTGACTGGCCGAAACGTTTGTATTTTTTCACTTTTTTCCACTTTGCACTTTATTTTCGGGCATGTTTGAATAAATATTTTATGTTCATTCGAAGCCTCCACTTTTGGACTTTGTCCCTATTTCATCTGTATGCAGGTCTCCTACCCTTTTATCAACACCTATACATAAACATTGAAAAAGTAACATTAATTCAACTATAGATCATACCTAGTAAAAATACATCTATTGTTTTAAAATACACAATGAAGGAGAAATGTGAGATTTTCTAACCCTGATTTCTTATTGTCCACCTGACCTGACCTGCACCTGAAAAACTCCCAAACTGCATCCCACAACAACAGAAAAACAGCTTGACCAATCAACTCAATTAATCTAAGACCACTCAATTACTACAATGTTTGTCAGGGTGTGAGACAGACTGTGCTGGATTGACCTGATTAAATAGATTCATAATCATCACAATGTCCTGATGTCTGGTCTGGAATCCTGCTGGCACTGACCTGGAAAAAGGAGAGTGCAACAAAAGAGAGAGGATCTAATGAAGCAGATAGAAATCAGTTCCAGGTCAGGCTTTTATTAGGTCAAAGCATGTACATAGTGGCTGCTTAGATGTGTTGAGTTATAACCGGTGTAAGCTGAAAAAGAACTGTGCTTTGCTCTTGTGTGTCACAAACAGCTTCCTTCTAATATTATAACTCCCCATATAAGGTCCAAAGTTAGATGGTTAGGCCACTACACCAAAATCTGGCACACTATTTAACTGACTTTATGGGGACTTCAGGTTCCCACATGTTAACTGACAAGGATTTCACACACTGCTGTCCTCTGCCTCCCTCTTGTGGTGTCAGTGATTTATTTAATGATGCTATAGCGATTTTGTACATACTGACCGCCACAGGGCTAGCATTTGGTTTGGCAACGTGAAGCAAATGTGAAAATGCCTTAAACCTGCATTCTATCTGAATTCCAGCTGGGGGTGACACGTGTGGTTGAAAAAGAGGTTGGTTTCTGTAGAAGTCTATGAGAAAGTCAGACATTTTTATAATGAGTTTATGGTCTCATTCGCTAGTTTGAAGTCTTGATGAAGTCTTGACAGAATTATGTTCATTTTTTGAATTATGGTCTCGATGATTTTAAAATTGGCAATAAAGCAGGGTGTTTTAGGGAGTGGCTATGATGTGATTGACATTGACTGTGCCTGTGAAAGTGTATAAAGTAACGTAGAGGGTAAGCAGCATTGCTAACTCTCAGCTAATGTCACAGACACCGCCTCTTGTATAAAATCATCACATCCGCAACCATGATGGCTGCGCCCGTAACGGCAAACTCAATGACTCAAATTAGATCTTCACAAACCAATGGGTGACATCAGACATGTTACGTCCAGTACTATATACAGTCTATGATCCTGACTGTTACAAATGTATTTAAAGGTAATTTTAAAAGGTAACAAACCATCTCAAATCAAGGCTTCCTATTCACCCACGCTTCCAAACACTTCCTGGTGAAAATGACCATCCTACCGATCCTAGACTTTGGTGGCATCATCTACAGAACTGCCTCCAACTTCCCCCTGAGAAAATCAGATGTAGTCTAGCACAGTGCCATGCGATTTGTCCAACGCACCATTAAACACTCACTACTGGACCAACTGTATTTGTAGTTGTGGGCTGGTCCTCACTACACACTATATGCCAGAACACCTGTCTCACTGGTATCAACTCATCTACAAATCATTTCTATGCAAAACCCCTCTATACCTAAACTCTCTTATCATTGCCTTACCCACCCACCACCTGCACTCAAGCAGGTACATCTCTCTAAAAGCCCATACCAAAGTCCATACCTCCTTTGGCCACCACTCTTTTCAGTTTGCAGTTGCTAACGACTGGAACAAACTACAAAAATCACTGAAACTTGAGAACACCATCTCCCTCACTGCTTTTAAGGTACGGCTGTCAGAGCTACTGTCTGATCAGTGCACATGCTGACTCCCCCCCTCATTCTCACACTGTCTGTCACCTAAAAACATGATTGATTTTGTCACAACTAAAAGAAAAAGCCATCTCAATATATCAGATTCAGAGTTTGTATAATTAAACTAGACTTTATTAGAACACAACAACGCTGATTTGATCGCACAAACACAACGAAATGACTGAATTATTTTAAGTTGAAATACCTCATACATATTTAACATATAGGATACATCTCATTCATTTCTTTCACTATGTTACTTTGGAGGTTGGTCTTTTATCCCATTTCTACCAATGTTGTCAACTCTGGTGTCAAATTTCTACCTACTCACTCCACAATTTTTTTATCCCCTGGACTACATTTAGGATGGTGGATAGTACTACATTTAGGATGGTGGTCAGTACTCCATTTAAGGTGGTGGCCTATGAGTGCTTCAGTATTGCCCTTATAAGGCCATGCAGGCTGCATTGTCTTAAATTCCTTGACCGGCAGAAATCAGGAATTGATCAGTTCCTGCCTGTTATTCTACTCTCTGGTCACATCGCAGATGTCCCTTCACTCCTAAAGTTACAAACATTTTTACATTGCTCAAAAAAATAAAGGGAACACTTAAACAACACAATGTAACTCCAAGTCAAACACGTCTGTGAAATCACACTGTCCACTCAGGAAGCAACAGTGATTGACAATGAATTTCACATACTGTTGTGCAAATGGAACAGACAACAGGTGGAAATGATAGGCAATTAGCAAGACACCCCCAATAAAGGAATGGTTCTGCAGGTGGTGACCACAGACCACTTCTCAGTTCCCATGCTTCCTGGCTGATGTTTTGGTCACTTTGAATGCTGGCGGTGCTTTCACTCTAGTGGTAGCATGAGACGGAGTCTACAACCCACACAAGTGGCTCAGGTATGGAGCTCATCCAGGATAGCACATCAATGCGAGCTGCAGCAAGAAGGTTTGCTGTGTCTGTCAGTGTAGTGTCCAGAGCATGGAGGTGCTACCAGGAGACAGGCCAGTACATCAGGAGTGGAGGAGGCCGTAGGAGGGCAACAACCCAGCAGCAGGACCGCTACCTCCACCCTTGTGCAAGGAGGAGCAGGAGGAGCACTGCCAGAGCCCTGCAAAATGACCTTCAGCATGCCACAAATGTGCATGTGTACATCAAACGGTCAGAAACAGACTCCATGAGGATGGTATGAGGGCCTGACGTCCACAGGTGGGGGTTGTGCTTACAGCCCAACACCGTGCAGGACGTTTGGCATTTGCCAGAGAACACCAAGATTGGCAAGTTCACCACTGGCGTCCTATGCTTTTTACAGATGAAAGCAGGTTCACACTGACCACATGTGACAGACATGACAGAGTCGGGAAATGCTGTGAAGAATGTTCTGCTGCCTGCAACATCCTCCAGCATGATCAGTTTTGGCTGTCGGTCAGTAATGGTGTGGGTTGGCATTTCTTTGGGGGGCCGCACAGCCCTCCATGTGATCGCCAGAGGTAGCCAGACTGCCATTAGGTACCGATATGAGATCCTCAGACCCCTTGTAAGACTATATGCTGGTGCGGTTGGCCCTGGGTTCCTCGTAATGCAATACAATGCTGAACCTCATGTGGCTGGAGTGTGTCAGCAGTTCCTGCAAGAGGAAGGCATTGATGCTATGGACTGGCCCGCCCATTCACCAGACCTGAATCTGATTGAGCACATCTGGGACATCATGTCTTGCTCCATCCACCAATGCCACATTGCACCACAGACTGTCCAGGCGTTGGCGGATGCTTTAGTCCAGGTCTGGGAGGACATCCCTCAGGAGACCATCTGCCACCTCATCAAGAGCATGCCCAGGCATTGTAGGGAGGTCATACGGGCACGTGGAGGCCACACACACTACTGAGCCTAATTTTGACTTGTTTTAAGGACATTACATCAAAGTTTGATCAGCCTGTAGTGTGGTTTTCCACTTTGATTTTGAGTGTGACTCCATATCCAGACCTCCATGGGCTGATAAATTTGATTTCCATAGAAAATTTTTGTGTGATTTTGTTGTCAGCACATTCAACCAGGGACTGGCCATCGGGAGGGTCGGGAGTTTTCCCGAACGGCCGGTCCATTCCGGGCCGTCACATTTTACTTTGACGGCCGGTCGGACGTATTAAAACAAGTGACAGTAGGCTGAAATGGGCAGGCTGTTGCATCCACAAAACTGCGCTCTGGTCCGGCCGTCAAATCGAGAGAGAGTTCCTCTATATTCAAATGAGGAGAAACCCAGAATGAATGATTGACGAACGCGGGGAGCGACAGATACAGCGCACACGCGCGCCCCCCCCCCTCCCCCACCGCCGGCCGCTCCATCCAAAGTCCCGGGCCGAATTTTTGCCCAGTACATCCCTGCATTCAACTATGTAAAGACGAAAGTAATTCATACGATTAGTTCATTCAGTCAGATCTAGGATATGTCATCTTTGTGTTCCCTTTATTTTTTGAGCAGTGTATACACTCACCTAAAGGATTATTAGGAACACCATACTAATACTGTGTTTGACCCCGTTTCGCCTTCAGAACTGCCTTAATTCTACATGGCATTGATTCAAGGTGCTGAAAGCATTTTTTTGAAATGTTGGCCCATATTGATAGGATAGCATCTTGTAGTTGATGGAGATTTGTGGGATGCACATCCAGGGCATGAAGCTCCCGTTCCACCACGTTCCAAAGATGCTCTATTGGGTTGAGATCTGGTGACAGTGGGGGCCATTTTAATACAGTGAACTCATAGTCATGTTCAAGAAACCAATTTAAAATGATTCGAGCTTTGTGACATGGTGCATTATCCTGCTGGAAGTAGCCATCAGAGGATGGGTACATGGTGGCTATAAAGGGATGGACATGGTCAGAAACAATGCTCAGGTAGGCCGTGGCATTTAAACGATGCCCAATTGGCACTAAGGGGCCTAAAGTGTGCCAAGAAAACATCCACCAAACCATTACACCACCACCACCAGCCTGCACAGTGGTAACAAGGCATGATGGGTCCATGTTCTCATTCTGTTTACGTCAAATTCTGACTCTACCATCTGAATGTCTCAACAGAAATCGAGACTCATCAAACCAGGCAACATTTTTCCAGTCTTCAACTGTCCAATTTTGGTGAGCTCTTGCAAATTGTAGCCTCTTTTTCCTATTTGTAGTGGAGATGAGTGGTACCCGGTGGGGTCTTCTGCTGTTGTAGCCCATCCGCCTCAAGGTTGTGCGTGTTGTGGCTTCACAAATGCTTTGCTGCATACCTTGGTTGTAACGAGTGGTTATTTCAGTCAAAGTTGCCATTCTATCAGCTTGAAGCAGTTGGCCCATTCTCCTCTGACCTCTAGCATCAACAAGGCATTTTCACCCACAGGACTGCCGCATACTGGATGTTTTTTCCTTTTCACACCATTCTTTGTAAACCCTAGAAATGGGTGTGCGGGAAAATCCCAGTAACTGAGCAGATTGTGAAATACTCAGACCGGCCCGTCTGGCAACAACAACCATGCCACGCTTAAAATTGCTTAAATCACCTTTCTTTCCCATTCTGACATTCAGTTTGGAGTTTAGGAGATTGTCTTGACCAGGACCACACCCCTAAATGCATTGAAGCAACTGCCATGTGATAGGTTGAGTAGATCTTTGCATTAAGGAGAAATTGAATGGGTGTTCCTAATAATCCTTTAGGTGAGTGTATATGTTGCTTACAGACTGATTCATATTTGCCCAATTTTTACAAAAATTGATTACTCATTATAAAATACTAAACATTACATTACAAACTACTACATATTGTCCAATTCAACTTTTAATTGTAACATTTGTTATATACTCATAACAACTACTACACAATCTCCTCTGTTTATTCCCCCTATCTTCTCTCCCTCCATCGTCTCCCCCTGCTTTTGACAGCATTCTCCTCAGACAAGGTTCTTATTGCTCACCCTTAATTTAGCAAGTCATTAAATCGCTCTGTCTCACACCTTTCTCCCTTTGTCAGTCTCTCTTTTTCTCTATATTTCTGTATCTCTTTTTGTCTCTCTTTAGTTGTTAGCTGTGGGGCAACTGTCGTGGTGGAGGAGCTCAGGTATTTTATGTGTAAATTAGGGATTAAACCTCACAGACACACACAAACAAAAACACACACACAATGACACAGACTCATATACAATAACACATTTAAACACAAACTACTTGGCCTCCCACTTTGCGCAGTGGTCAAATTCTGCACAACTGAGTCACGTTGGCCAGGGTTAAATCCTGGTTATGGCATTTCTGGCTCTACCTGTGGAGGGGGGGTCTTCTAGGGGCAAATAAGTACAGTGCTGCCTGGGGTAGATGGTTAATTATTCTGACACATTTATATCTCTCTTGAGAATTGATTTGAGTGAGCCCCTGCTGAGGAGGTGCCAAGAAGGCAGAGTCAGGGGGAACTTATCATTTATAACTGCAGAAATTAAGAACACATCTATAATTCTTAAAACAACAAACGCAGTGAATGTTCAGAGTCTGCAGCTACAGAAATATATATATTCTCTGCCAAAACATATCAAAAATGTTCCTGCATAGCAAAAATACACTATTAATTTATATAGCTTACAGCTAATGAAAACACAAGCTTGCGCTATTTTTGTAGCTTGGCATAATTATGTTATTGTGGCATGGCTAATCGTTATATCATTTAAATCCTTCTTGCCTTATTCTGCATTTAAGAACCTGGTTTGTTGATTCTTATCTCTGCCCCGCTGTCATGTTATTCCTTAATAAAAATGAACAGGCTATGTATGGCGTAGTCGGCTAAGTTGCTGCTTCACTGGGCAACTACATTATGGAGGATGAAAGTTAAATCCAGATCACAGCTTCTCCGACTTTGCAACACAATGCAACACAAATGGTTACATCGCTGCCTGAGACAAGGGAATAGAGAAGTCTGACTATCGTATCTTGCTACATCGCTCTCCAGCAACCTCTTGTGTTAAGATCGGGCGCCTGTGAGTGCAGAAGTATAGTGGTAAAGGAACCATGTGAGCACCCATGACCATCCCCCACCCGTTGAGGAGTTGCAAACAAGGCAGGGTCAGGGGAATTGGAAATGACCAATTGAGGGGGAGAAAAACTGGTCAAAAAATAAAATGGAAAAAAAGAACCACATACAAATATCCATACAAAGATGGAGAACATTTGAGATACAGTGGCATGAAAACTTATGTGAACCCTCTGGAATTACCTGGATTTCAGCATAAATTGGTGATCTTCTTTAACCAAGTCCCAAACCTAGACAAACACAGTTTAAACAAATAACACACAAATCATTGTATTTTTCTTGTCTAATACCGTTCTATTCAAAATATAATTTAAGATTCACAGTGCAGGGTGGAATAAGTATGTGAACAGTATTTTGCAGAAATAGGAAAAAAGAAATCCCTGGAGACATTGTGGTTGTGAACCACAATCTTATTTAAGAACACTGAAAATTTTAGCAGGTAGGCAATACCTTCCATAAAATTCAAATTGTGTATAGACTCACCAATGTTGGGAGAGTTGAGGTATCCTACTTGAATTGCATTTGACCTGTAGACTACATATCCCACTCCTTTGGGAATTAATAGGCTTTGTGTATAGGGTAACATAATGGTCAGAAATAGTATAGTATTAAAAACATATTTTCCAATTTGACAATAGGCTTCTACACTCCTGAATCATTCAAAATTACTCTTACCTTCTTTTCCTGATTTTTCAAGGCATTTTTTATTTTCCTCCCCTCCCAATTGGTCTTCCCCAATTCCCACGAATTCTGCCTTGTCAGCAACTCCGCAGCTCCTTGGACAGATCTGTGGGATGGTTAGGAGCACATGATTCATCTAACCACGTCGCCCAAGCCGCCGATTCTTTTAGCACTGTTCACCCAACACAGAAGCATTTAGTCAGAACATGCGCGGGATGATTACGTTCACCGACTATACTGAACACAAGTTGCTGGAGAGCAACGTGGTAGGATAGATAATCTGATTTATCCTGCCCTGGGGACAGTCAGAAAACCCATGGTCAGGCTCGAACCCATGACCATCATGACATAGACTGTCCTGAAATGCAGCGACTTAGCCCACTACGCCATGCGGACACCCCATAATCTGATTTATTCATTCCAAATCCTGGGCAGCGCTCAAAATGACTCTTATTGACTGATACTGATTTTGAGTATTGTTTGCCCTCAATATCGGTACACCAAACCGATATATTGATAAATGTCACATTGCCCTAGAGACATGTTGCTATCAGAGGCCTGCCCACTGTTAAGCCAAGCCTTGACCATTCCACCACTACAAGCTTTAACAACCTCCAGCACACAACCCCAACACAGATGACCATGACAAGCAGGTACTCACAGGTAAGTTTATTACAAAATTATAATCAATAACAACACTATAAACTTAAAAAAAATATATAATAATTTCTGTCCCCCATCACAGCATCCCTTAGACCCCCCCATATGGTCAAGAGGAGGCTTGCTAAATGGGGTCCCTCCCCCCTATACAGGGCAAACATGTGGCCATATCACTCCACACTAATACATTTCTGTCATGGTTAAAGCCATGGCAGGCTAGATCGTGACACATTCATCGATCTGTTTAATGTTTCTGCCTTAACCTGGACATTTAATTAGATTACCGCATCATCAACCAATGGATTTCTTGTTTCTATCCCCAACTATACACACCAGGTACCAATCCCGTCATCAGTAATATATTTAAGTTAATATGTTTGCTCTGTTGCTGTGTGTGTTTACCTGTAGCCTATACCTTCACATGAACATATTAATTGTCATTTTATGGAGGTGCCAATCTCCCACTAGATAGTCATAATCGTTTTATTGTTCTGTTGATCACTCTGTTAATAAGCCCAGTCTATAATTTTCACAGACAGACAAACATATTGGAAATGAGCCTCCTTAGGGAAACAGCCTCAATAGTGGATTCCTAGCCTTTTCTAAACAAAGGAGACGCATTTAGAAAATACACTGCTCAAAAACATTAAAAACTATTTTAAGAGCATGGAGGAGACACCAGGAGACAAGCCATTACATGAGGAGACCTGGACAGGGCTGTAGGAGGGCATCAACTCAGCAGCGGGATCAGTATCTGCTCCTTTGTGCAAGATGGAACAGGAGGAGCACTGCCAGAGCCCTCAAGTTGAACTCCAGTGGGCTACTGGTGTGCATGTTTCTGACCAAACTGTCAGAAACAGACTCCATGAGGGTGGCATGAGGGTCTGATGTCGTCTAGTGGGGCCTTTGCTCACATTCCAGCAACATACATCGCAATTGGAATTCGCCAGAGTACACCAGAATTGGCAGGTCTGCCATTGGTGCCCCGTTCTCTTCAAAGATAAGAGCACATGTGACAGATGTGAAATAGTCTGGAGATACCATGGTGAACGTTACGCTGCCTGCAACATCATCCAGCATCATCATCCAGCATGGGTCAGTGACGGTCTTGGGAGGCATATCCTTGGAGGGAAGTACAGACCTCCACATGTTAGCCAACGATACCCTGACTGCTGTTAGGTACCAGGATGAAATCCTTAAACCCATCATCAGACCTTATTAAGAAATCGTTTTTAGAGATGCATGAAAAACATTCTTCCTCAGCTTCTATATTATTTTATACTGTTTCTTTCTTTCCTTTTTTTGTTGTTGTAAAAAGCAGAAACCTGAATATGTATAACTGCAGAAAATAAAAAGCCATCTATAATCCTTATATCAAGAAAGTTCAGTGAATATCCTGACTCTTTAGGCAATAAAACATAATCAAAATAATTATAGTCTCTGCCAAAAGAAATGTCTCTGAAATGTTCCTGCATAGCTAAAATACACTAATAAACTATGTAGCTTAAAGTGAAGCAAAACACAAGCTTGGCCTATTTTTGTAGCTTGGTGTAATTATGTTTATGTGGCATGGCTAATCCCATTTATGATTTAAATCCTTTTTGCCTTTCTTTGCATATAATGACCTGGTTTGTTTATTTCTATCTCTGCCCATTCTATCTTGTTAATTAAGAATTTAAAAAACCCAGGGACCCTGCATGATGTAATGGGCTGCTTTGCAGGACACCTACATCATGTTGGCCAAGGTTTCATACCTGGTTATGGCAAATCCGACTCAGAGCCTCAGCACAGGGCAGCTCAAAATGTTACAGTACTGCCTCAGTGGCAGAATACAGTTGGTGAATGTGATACTATGGTATTTTCCTCCTAAAGACTTCTATGTTGAGCGAGCAGCATGAAGAGAATAGGACGGCGCTGTGCCGAGGTTTGATTTAGCGATTTTGGTGTAGTGGTCAGAATGAACACTAATAAAAATCAGATAGCTTGGTGCTTTGTGGAAGTATGTGATTGATCTTCAACTATGCTGCATCTGAGAGGGGTGCTGACAGGACAATACTTGAAACAATACTATTCGACATGACAAATTGGGAAGGGAGAAAAACCACGGTAAAATAAAAAAGGATAGAAGTGTTGAAGGCTGAAACATAATAATAATAATAATTATAAATGTTCCACTGACACCCTGTCATTCACGCCAATTGAACAATGTAGGCTACGTATCACCCATAACTGGCAGAAATAAAGCCTCCAGTTTTCAGAAAGTTAGGCAAATACTATACATCACAAAATAGCAAAAGTTACAAATTTTGAGACTTGACTAATTATAATATTTTGTCATTATGGTGAACGATTAGATTGTTCTACTACTCTGTCAGTTGTTATACAAAAAAATAAATCTACCATCATATCATATATTTTGTGGTTGTGACAAAAACACAAAAAATAAAAAGCTCTAAATGTTTTTACATTAAGGTAACATGTAGACGAGATCAGGTAGCAGGGAACAGGTGGAGACAATAGCGAAGAGAAAAGCAAATGTGTTTAATTCCAAAAATATAAACAGGCTACGAGGAGCCAAAGTACTGTATAACACACTAGACAGTACAATATCGACATACACCAACCAGCGGTGCGCCCAGACATTTTTCATGGGGGTGGCCAGATAGGGCCACTGACAATCCTGGGGTGGCACACCAAAACCAAAAGCCACAATTTCAGGAATACTGTTTTGCTGTTGTAGTATATGTGTGGTGGTCTGCGACAACCAGTCGGATGTCACAGCCACTTATTGTTGGCTATAAGACAAAGTATTTGAGTTTTCTGTCAAAATTGAGATCTTTTTATGCTTTGTATATTTTACACCCTAAACTTAATTATAGTGTACAAAACAATCTAAGATTACTTATAGAAAACAGTTCATTTTAATGTTTTTTGAAAATGTTAGCTTGCAAGATTTTTAAGCCATCAAAAGTTTACGTTGCCTGCTCTTTTGAATGCTGCAGCCTTTGAAACCAGTCTTTGAAAGCACTCCCTTATCACTTTTTGACTCATGTCAACTTTAAAATGATGTCACTTCAGTTGTGATAAAGATATCTGAATGATTCAAAGAGATTTGTATGCAGGAGCGTTTGTAGTTTCCAAAAATGTATACAGCCCAGAAAATCTAAATTTCACCATGTGAAGGGTTTCTCCAGGCTGCTAGTTGAAAATTTTGTTAATATGAGAGTTAAAGAATCGCATACTGATATACTTTGATTTCAAATTTTACAGTGAATGTTTTTTTTTTCAGGGTGGGATCAGCTTTTAATTTAAGGATAGAATATTGTTCATCAGTGCACATGCATCATTTCCACACACCTTTGTACTTTATTTTATTATTTTATTGATTTTTTTTATTGATTTTTAATTTTTTTTCTTTGTTTGCACCACCCTAACCATTATTCACCCAATTTAATCTTCCAATATCATCTTATTGTTTGGATTTGAAGATGAACATTTTCCCCAAAATAATTATTATATTGTTGGTTGATTGACTATGACTTTTAAAGTCACTAAGTATTACTTTCTGTAGAGTTAATTCTAGGCCAATTTTGCAATTCTTCAGCCATTCCTGCACCTGTGACCAGAAGCGTGCTACATACGGACAATACCAAAACAAGTGATCTATTGACTCTACCTCCTCGCAGCAAAATCTGCAGAGCTGAGAAGATTGTATCCCTCATATATATATGTTTGTATTTGTTGCCAGAATTTTGTATAATAGTCTGAATTGGAACATCCAAAGTTGTGAGTCTGGTGTTGTCTTGCGTAATAATTCGAAAACCATATGCCAAGGAATCGGTATGTCAAAAATCTCTTCCCAGTTATTTTGTATGGTACAGAGGTTAATTTCTTAGTCCTTAAAGGTACAATATGTAATATCAATCAAAACAATAACAAAATACATACTTTGCATTAAAAGCAAACATCACTATACATATATTATATATATTTCTTAGTTGTGTACTTATATTATCCTAAAATTTTCCACTAACTTTCAAATCCAGAGAAATTTGTAATATAATTCGAAGACACGGGACGTTTCATTTTGTCGCCCGTAAATGGCGTCATATAACCTGTGACTGCTTTAGTTGTTCTAAGTTCCAGGGAGCCGCCAAACATAACGTGAATAAAGTTATAATTTTTTTAACAATATATTACTTTGTCAGTGAACATTTTTTCTGCCGGAGACACTAGATTGGAAGGTTGTCATTGACGACGATAACAAAACCCATGATCCCACGCAACCTCCCGACGTCATCCAAGTACATCTTTTGCTATTGTTTTGATTGAGAGCCCCCTGGCGGCCAGAAATTACATATTGCACGTTTAAGTAAAAATTATGTATTTCTTTATTTACAGTGCTTTGCAAAAGTATTCGGCCCCCTTGAAAACCTTTTCGACCTTTTGCCACATTTCAGGCTTCAAACATAAAGATATGAAACTGTAATTTTTTGTGAAGAAGCAACAACAAGTGGGTGACAATCATGAAGTGGAACGAAATTGTTTTGGATATTTCAAACTTTTTAACAAATAAAAAACTGAAAAAATGGGCATGCAAAATTACTCAGCCCCCTTAAGTTAATACTTTGTAGCGCCACCTTTTGCAGCGATTACAGCTGTAAGTCATCCAGAGTGATCATGGGCCTCTTGGCTGCATCTCTGATCAGTCTTTTCCGTATGAGCTGAAAGTTTAGAGGGACGGCCGGGTCTTGGTAGATTTGCAGTGGTCTGATACTCCTTCCATTTCAATATTATCACTTGCACAGTGCTCCTTGGGATGTTTAAAGCTTGGGAAATCTTTCTGAATCCAAATCCGGCTTTCACCACAACAGTATCTCGGACCTGCCTGGTGTGTTCCTTGTTCTTCATGATGCTCTCTGTGCTTTTAATGGACCTCTGAGACTATCACAGAGCAGGTGCATTTATACGGAGACTTGATTACACACAGGTGGATTCTATTTATCATCATTAGGTCAACATTGCATCCTCACTGAACTTCTGGAGAGAGTTTGCTGCACTGAAAGTAAAGGGGCTGAATAATTTTGCTCGCCCAATTTGTCAGTTTTTTATTTGTTAAAGAAGTTTGAAATATCCAATAAATTTTATTCCACTTCATGATTGTGTCCCACTTGTTGTTGCTTCTTCACAAAAAATTACAGTTTTATATCTTTATGTTTAAAGCCTGAAATGTGGCAAAAGGTTGAAATGTTCAAGGGGGCCGAATACTTTCGCAAGGCACTGTACCACTATTTTATTTACCATTTATAATTTTTTATGCTTGGTCGACAAACAAGTTCCTTTTCCCCTCTTCTACTTTCCTCTTCCATTTATGTGGTAAATTTATATAGAACAAGCATTTCCATATATCTTTATTAACTGATTATAAGACATCACTTCCCCAGTCTCATTTATAATATTGTTTACAAAGAATATTCAGTTTTTAAACATTTTATCAAAGCATACAGGATTTTTTTCAATCAACATTTCACCATGTGAAGGGGTTTTCCAGGCCGCAACACATATAGGATAGTTGAAAACGTTGATAATATGACATGAATCGCATACTGATATACTTTGATTACTTATTTTACAGTTAATGTTACTATCTCATGTGCATAAACTAATACCGGTACAGTTATCAGTTATAAAAATGAAGGAAAGGAAAAAAAGTAAAAGTACAAAAACATTTTTAAAGGGGGCCTTATTTTGGCAGCTCCCCTGACACCAACGAACAAACTTACTATATAACGCAACACAACTAACAACCTAACAGTTGGCTGAGAATCTGAGTAATTTATCAGTAGGAAAAAGTGAATGATGTGGACAGTCTGGGGGACAACCAAACACTTGCACTGAGTGGGAGGCGCTGGAGCACTGACTCACATCCAGGAGTGGTCAACCATTACAAAACCAGACTCTTTTCTCTGATAACTAAACTTAACATGAAGTCCCATCTAAAGCAACTGTGATTTAACATCCAAATTTAATGTTTTCAACACCATGTAGAATCCATCAGAGTTCTGGCAAGTCTGCTGAGATGTGTGTGTGTTCATTTCTGTGTGAGATGATGAAAGAAAAAGGGTTAGAATCCGAGCAATATGGCAGAGAACGGGTCTGATTTTCTGTTAGTCCTCGCCAGCATTAGAGTTCCCTAAGGTTCCTGAGAAACTTAAAATCATCCTCCATTCCCAATCCTTTTTTTGTGAGCAGTTTTTTATTTTCAGAATACAACATTCATTCAAATCCAAATGCAACAACAATACATGCCCCACCCCCCAACATAAAACAAAACACATCACCACACACAAATTCACCTTGGTTGCACATCATATAATGTATTGTGCATGTTATGCAAAAACAACCTTAACCTACCAAAAATAACAAATAAAGTACTATTATTGAATAATATACCACATGCACACACAAAAATAAATGACCAAAACACAATACCATAGATGCATCCCTCAAGGTATTATTTTCAATTTACAGTCTCATTTCTTCCTTCATAGAATTATAAATATTTGTTCAATATTTTTCATAGAATTCTAATTTTCCCAATGTCTTCTGAGACATCCTTTTAAATGCTGCCACTCTTGCCAATTCAACAGTCCACTCTTGGACCGAAGGGACTCCCTCGGTCTTCTGTCTGCCTAACATGATGCTGGTTTGGATTCAATTTTTAGTGTACTTATTCCCTTTGGTAAATACTGAATCATCCCCTAAGACAAATAGTTTGGGACAAACTCTATTTGGATCTCTGAGATCTCAATAAGGAGACTGTGTATCCATGTTCAAAAGTCTTGCACTGTCACAGTCATGTAAAAGTTGACCCTCTTCTGATTTACAACGCCAGCAGTTTAAATTTGCAATCAGACCTAAATAGTCTAGACAGGGTCCAATAAAAGTGATGCATTATTTTAAATTGTATTAAACATACTCTTGCATCCCTTGACATGGTTTTTATGTTTGTACATATCTTTATCCACTCATCTTCCTCCAGTGTCAGACTTAGGTCCCTTTCCCATATGTTCTTATGAGCTAGTATGGCACTGTCCCCTGCTGTCTGAATCAACATGGAATAATACACAGAAGCCTCGAACCCTTGGCTCTAATGAACCAGATACTAGAACAAACATTCAAAATAACCTCAAAGTTAAACAGCCTGGTGACGTTAATCCACATCCCTTTCAGGTTGGGGAATATTGGATGAGTTTTAGCTTCTTTTGTTAGGTTAATGGACAAGCATTGGAGTGGTGGTACTAGAGCAACAGACTGCTCAATACAGAGCCAGGGTGGGGCTCTCTCTGGAGGGCGTGTCCAGTGGGCTGGATGTCTTAAATTTATAGAGGTAATAACATATTAGGTAATCCTAATCCTCCTGTGGAGGAGGATACAGAACTATAGAGTCCAATAAAAAAATCTCTGAAGTTTTTATTAATATCAGCAGTTGCAGTTAGCATATCCCCCACTGGCAATCTAATCACTGGAATGGTGGAAGCTTGTTCTTGCTCTTTTATATACCTTCAATTTAATTTCAGTTGTGTCAATTCTCTCAGAAGGTTACCTGACATATGACTCCTCAGCTCAGATTCTGTGCTTTTAATTCTCTTTTCAAATTCTAACAATTCTTTTGCTCTTGACTTCTTGACAAATTAGGTATATTGAATAATGCGTCCCCACAGATGTCACAGAGGTCCAATTAATCTCTATGTATACTTCTAGCGCTGACTTCATCCATTCAATATTTTCTCTTCTTGTGATATAGAAGATTTAAGCTGCCACCTGCAAGAACGTTGTCTTTCACTGTGGGAGAACAGAGGCCCACAGGCATGGTCAGAACGTATTATGCTTCCAAATGAGCACCCAATTACTGAGTGGATGAGTGGTTTACATAATAAAAGAAGTCTTCCTTGAATAGTTTTTGTGGACTGGTGAAAAAAGTTAAATCCCTCCCACAGGGGTTCAGAATTCTCCAAAGGTCCACAACTCTCAAATGTTTCAAGGTATTCCACTCGCCTTTCCATGTCTGAAATTTGTGTATGGTAAATAAAGTGGAGAGTTTGGTTTCCGTTGAAGCGGTGGTATGGCAAATTTCTGCCAGACCCTGCATTTCACTGGATATCTTCATCAATGTTTTATAGATATTACTAATGTCCTGGCTTATGCACTGGGTCTGTTGATTAGCAATATCTCCGCCATCTTGTCCCTTTGCCCCTTCTTGCCCATGTGAGCACAAAAGCTTTAAAATTTCACCACTGCTCATTGTCTTTTCAACATATTTTAGCCCATCTAAAGTTTAACTCTCGAGCCAACCACTAATATCCGGTTCAAAATTAAATTTACACGATAAGTACAGCAGAACCTGACAGAGCTCACTTTCAGGCAGCCTCCTCTCACATTGCTTCACCCGACTCCCTCCATTCCCATTCCTGAACAAAATAGGCTACTATTCTGAGTGTTGGTAGCACCTTTAAATCAAAAGAGAAAATCCAAAATGGTGTCTTTGCTTTTTCTCGTCTTTCACACATCCACCACT
Organism: Umbra pygmaea; assembly: GCA_016801145.1. Lineage (NCBI taxonomy): Eukaryota > Metazoa > Chordata > Actinopteri > Esociformes > Umbridae > Umbra > Umbra pygmaea. The sequence goes on from JACXGM010009464.1 coordinate 17,522, forward strand.
TCTATTTGCAGCAACTTCGATAAGAGAAATTTAGTAGCAAGGCATTAATCACCTGAATGTTTTAGCATGGAGTTGGAGTGGGTGGGCCAACGGATGCAACAACAACTGTCATGTTTTTTCCACTTCCATTGCGAATGGTATGGAGTGTTTTGGGTGCTTGTGGTGTTGTTTTCAAACTGGATCTTCGGTCAGGAGCGGAACATCTCAGCAGAGCCTTGAAACACCTATGGAACTACACACAAACACCGCACACACCAAATTCACATCAACACGCAGCACCCCGATTGCCACGCATGCACTAATTGATTCCATTGCTTTGAGAACTGAAGAACAGCAAAGCACAGTGTGAGGTTGAGGTGTGTGGATCAGTGCACATCTAACAAATGCAACCAGTAGGATGTATAGCACCTAAATAAATGTAGTGTACTTAGTATACTTTCCAGTTCCACATGTATACTCATAGCCTACTACATTTACCCAAGAGTGGGACCAAACCTCAACGCTGACTTTTGCTAGGATGTTTTCAACTATGTGCTTTATTACCATGGTTTCAATCTGGAAATGCAACAGAGAACATTAATCCTTGACTGACACAGGCATGGTGCAGGTTATTTTAGGGACAACACACACCCCCGTGGCTGAATGTGCAGCCTTTAAAGTCTTCAGCTCGCCTCAACTTACTGTCTCCATGGATACGGCTGGGAGGAACTGAAGACTGACAATGCCACACAAAGACTTAAGGTGTGCATTTCGTAGGTGCGTCTGTGTTTGTGTGTACCTGTCTGTTCATGTAGATGTATATTACAGGGTTGATGACTGTGGATGTCTTGGCCAGCAGCGAGGGAATGATGGTGACCTCAGGTGTCAAAAGGCCACAAGGGCCAAAGGTCGCCAGCAGTGCTGCTACACCGTAGGGCAGCCAGCACAACAGATAGCATGCTACCATGGTTACCACCATCACCAACACACGTTGCTCACGTCTACGGGTCACCGCTGAGCTCAAACGTCTCACCTGCAGGGATGACACATATTTCAATATAACCGGTTCTTCTGAAAAGGTCAGGATTGTGATGAAAATTATTGCTTAAAAATACTTGCTTAGTGATTGCTTAGTAATTCTTAGTAATGCTTTAGAGAAGTAGAAGTTCACTAGAGAGTTGCAGTTCATTGACCTTGGTGCCATCAATCATTCTTCTTACATTGTGTTAAATATTTAGCTCATTAAGATAAGGACTATATTATTCCTGTGGTGATACAATTAAACATGAATATAGAATAATTTATACAGACTAAATTGTAGCTAGTTCATGAGTAATTAAGGATACAGTACACAATCTAAAAGAAAAAACCTTAGGAGACTAGGCTAAAACTGGACTCTTCCTAATGAGCCTAGGGCAAAACTGGAGTCTTTCTAAGGAGACTAGGCTAAAACTGGACTCTTCCTAATGAGACTAGGCTAAAACTGGACTCTTCCTAATGAGACTAGGTCAAAACTCTTTCTAAGGAGAGAATCAGTCACCCGATTGATAGCACAAAGCAGCTTGCTGTAGCTGTACAGTATGACAGAGAAAGGCAGTAGCAGACAGAAGGTGAACAAACACAGGATATAGGAGATGTTGTTGGGTGTCTTGGTTCTCCAGTCCACTGAACATGTGGTTCCTGGAAAACAGTACAACATTCCAATTGTTACTAAAAACACTGGAAAAGGGTAAATTACTGTACTTCCATTTGAATTTTCAAATTGGTTAGTAATATTATTGCACATGACACAGGTAAAATGAAACATGTACATACAGTTTGGTTATGTTTTCACATAAAGACAAACTATGTGGTTTAATGTTTATATTTTCAAATTAGTTGGTTTAACTAACTAACCCTAACTAGTAAGGTTAGACAGTAGCTACATTGGCAGATCACACATACATTCTGCCCAGTCTGATAATCCAATGCAAGTGGTCATGCTCTAGACCCTCCCATCCACCAATGTTCCCTAGACAACCCAATCCACCAATGTTCTCCAGACCATCCATCCACAAAAGTTCTCTAGACATCTAATCCACCACTGTTCTTTAGACAATCCCATCCACCCAACATCCACCCACGGCCACACACACACCTGGTACCTCTGGGCCATATCGGCTCCAGCCCAGAAGAGGGGGAAGTGTCCAGGCCAGGGAGTAGAGCCAGGAGAAACACACTCCGGCCACTGCTGGACTGAAGTTACCACCATCCGCTTGTGTTCGACACAGCATGGTACAGTAGCGCTCATAGGACAGCACTGCCAGGGAGATCAGAGACACGATACCTGGAACACACTCACACACACAAGCATCTGAAGAGTAAGTGCAATCTGTATACCCTGATGTCAATGATCTACTTAGATGTAATCACTTTATTTTTTATGTTTTTAAGAATAATGGAGTCTAGAACCCCAGATGCTAGAGTGCTACTGATGCAGCTCTGAGAAACAGCATTAGGTCTTGCCAGGTCAAACACAATAAATTAGTTATTTCAACTGAGCTGGGATGGTCAGCAAATACAGTAATCTCAGTGGGCTATTTAAGACATCCTGTGGCTAAGGAACAAATTTGCATCCGGGATCTTTGCTTAAACACACCTTTCCATTTAATATTTTGGTCATTTAGCAGACACTTATACAGAGACACTTCCAGAAGCAAATAGGGTTAAGAACGTTGGTAAAGGGTGCAACAGCAAACAACATGTTTGTTTACTGTCCTAAAACTCCTACCACTAGCCTCCATGCCTCCCCATTCATATTGCCTCAACCCTCACCCTCATAAAGGAGCTGATTGTTAACTAAAATATGTATTCTAAGTGAAGAGCAGACCATGCCCCATCCTTATCAATGGTGTTCAATTGGAGCAGGTTCATTTCAGCAACACTGTCTACACCCACAGACAATTCTAAACTCAAGATGCCTCTTCCAAAATCAAGACAATTTGGAATGAGCCCAAAGAACTTTTCAAAGTTTTACTGCAGCACATTTGAGATCATCTTCACATTTGAGTGGCTGCACCACTGCCTTGTACAGCTATAACACTTACCAGGAATGCAGAGCACTGCAGAGGGTAGTGCCTTTGGCCCAGTTTATTTGAGAGAACAAGCCAAATATCATTCAGGACCTTTAGACGAGACGGTGCCAGATGAAAGCTTAAATTGCCAAAGACTTCAGTCACACAAACTAACTGTTGACCTGACTGACATCAGGTGAAGGAGTTCAAATACCTTGGGGTCTTGTTCGCGAATGAGGGAACAATGGAGCGGGAGATTGTTCGGAGAATCGGCGCAGCGGGGGTGGTATTACACTCATTATATCACACCGTTGTGACGAAAAGAGAGCTGAGCCAGAAGGGAAAGCTCTCAATCTACCGGGCAGTTTTTGTTCCTACCCTCACCTATGGTCATGAAGGCTGGGTCATGACCGAAAGAACAAGATCCAGGGTACAAGCGGCCGAAATGGGTTTCCTCAGGAGGGTGGCGGGCGTCTCCCTTAGAGATTGGGTGAGAAGCTCAGTCATCCATGAGGAGCTCAGAGTAGAGCCACTGCTCCTTTGCATCGAAAGGAGCCAGTTGAGGTGGTTTGGGCATCTGGTAAGGATGCCCCCTGGGCGCCTCCCTAGGGAGGTGTTCCAGGCACGTCCAGCTGGGAGGAGGCCTCGGGGAAGACCAGGACTAGGTGGCGGGATTATATCTCCAACCTGGCCCGGAAACGCCTCGGGATCCCCCAGTTGGAGCTGGTTAATGTGGCTCGGGAAAAGGACGTTTGGGGTCCCCTGCTGGAGCTGCTGCCCCCGCGACCCGATCCTGGATAAGCAAATGAAAATGGATGGATGGTACCTAAGCATTAGCACATGGATCCATAAGGACAGTTTCTATCAAAAGACTAATATATAGCTGAACTGGTATATCCCTTGACTTTTTCCTTTGACATTATCGTGCACTGAACACACCTCTGGAATTTGCTGCTGCCACTGCATAATGTCTCTTAGTTATCTAACCCTGTGAACAATGCACCTGTTACATCCAGCACAGATGAAAAATATTAATTTAATGTATTACTCAAAATGTTGTAGAAGATAGGCTATCCGGTGCAATAACTATAATCAAATATTTATAAAATAAAATAAGAAAATCAGATATGTTAATTTATTACTTTAAAAAAATTTTTAAGCAAAACTAGATTTTAGTTGATGCAAATTGCTATGTTAATTGCAAATGTTAAGTAATTTATTTAATGGCATATGATGGGTTTCCTGGATTTATGCATGGCTTTGGTGCGGAAAAATAGGTTGAAGGACATCATGCGGACTGAGTCAGGTACAGAGTTGCATTGGTGTATTGGTGGAAGATTATTAGGCTACGTTTAGGGTTTGGAGTAAGTTTGGTTTAGTTTATGTTTCAAGACAGACAGCTTATATAGCAAACTCACCCAAACATGCGTTGATGAAGCCATACCAGACGCATCCCACTCTACCAATGAGCCACCGACCCTGTGTGGCAGCGGCAAAGCTGAAAGATGTCCCTAGCACGCAGACCAGCAGGTCGGACACACACACACTAACAAGCAGGACGTTGATCGGCGAGCGCAGCGCGCGGAACCGGCAAAATAATGTTAACACCAGGAGGTTGTTCAGGAATCCGAATGTACCTATGAACCCTAGACACACTGCCACCACGAGATGTCCCATGGGACTAAGAGAATTTGACCCTTTCTCCCGCGAGAACACTGACTCGACGTTCCCGACTCCCAATGTGGTACTCGCGCCGCAGCTCAGAGATACGTTAGACACAATCATACCGGCCCGTTAGTGTCTCTCTACGCCTTGGAGTTGGGAGGGAAGAAACTACATTTGGTTTGGATACCCTCTTTTTCCATCATTTTTGTCCCTTTCACCCCATCACGAGAGGAACACAACCAATCTTGATGCACATCCAACTTAGCTGATGGGTTGGAAAGACAAAGATAAAATAAACAAAAAGAAAAAAGAAAAGCGGTAACTATGCAGGTTAACTCTTTTCTAAAACCAACGTGATTTCATCAGATGAAACAACTCCAAATTGCTCTAAAAGAGCCGCCGTAATATTGCTAGCACCCACTGCTGCGTAAAGTTCTGTTTAATCGGGCAAGGATCTGTGTGTTTCTTTCCCCGGGCTCGCGCCACAGTTTAGACGCAAATGTAATCTTGCTTGTCTTGCCACGCGGGAGTCAGTTCGCGCTTTTATTGGTGTTAGGTGTTACGTGACAAATGGTGATAGAAAGAGTGGAGAGGGAGGTAACCTGGAGTGGAAAGAAAAACTATAAATATATTTGTTGATGAAAATAACGTTTCAGTAATGCAGGGAACATGACATCACATTCTCCAAACCTGATTATAGTATAGCATATTTTGGGTGCCTAAAATGTAAATGACTAATTTCAGCACTTTGGACAGCGCATATAAAGCACACTATTCAGAGGGAACGTTTGATGGACCCTATACCAACATCAGATACGTATTCCTTCAACTCAGCCTGGGAGCTTTATAAAGCTTTTCTGACCAATTTAAGTTCCTCTAAGCTAGTGAATATAATAATTTAACACTTTGTGACAAATGTGCCAAAATGTAGCTGTTTTGCTGTTTTGGCTGCAAAAGGGGGACCTACAAAATATTAGTCGGGTGGTCATAATGTTATGGCATGTTATCGGTGTATGGTCAATATACTGTAAACCGTATACATTGAGAATGCACCCTTTGTTTATGTAAAGCCTCAAATCAAGACAAATTGTATCAGACCTTGTTTCACATAAGATCTTGCAACCAAAAACATTTTTTAAGTGAACTTCAAAAGGATAGTTTCTCAGAAAAAAATAATAAAATACAAGCTGCCAATGCCTTATAGTTGTACAAGTATAACAATACTTAATCAAAGTAATTTTGTTTGGACATTATCAGTAAGTTTGTTTGAATAGTGTCTACAAACCAGCACACCTCGTTTTTAGCCCACTGTTTTTTGCAGATGATTCCAAGCTCAGTTAAATCGTAAAGGATCTTTTGCACAGCTATACTGAACAAAACTAGAAAAGGAATTTCAAAGTAGTTAATGAGCTACAGTTCATATAAAGACAGCAGTAAATTGACTGGGACAAAATCAAAGTATCTTGCAAAAACATCACTGATGTTACAAACCAGTTTATGTGGAAATCAGTCAAATTTATGAATTGAACATCAATAGAAAATCTATATTTACAGTGTCGGCCTACTGTTTCATGGTGCATATATGTATTCCCATAAATCCATTGATCTTAATTTATGAATGTTCCAGGAGCGTACAACGTATATGAGCAGTGCAGGCAAACAAAGTAGTGAAGTGCACAACGATAATATGTATCAAATTTTCTTACGCTCTAACGTGGTGGAGATGCGGTAAACAAAATATTTATGAATATATATACAGAGCATATGCATAAACTTAACACTACCTCAACATATATAGTATGACATCATATATAGTAACACTACCCAGTATATATAGTATATGGTGTGGTGCGCCTTCCCCTCGTTCACCTGGTGCTAGTAGGGACTAATAGTGTGATTACTATCAGCTGGTAGTTCACTCCCTATTTTAGCCAGGTGAACGGTTGGTGTGGGAATTCTGAAGTCCAGGAGCTATGTCGTTCAAGTTGTGAAAATAGTGTGGGTAGTGTTAAAGGAGAATTCCGGGCAATATCAAAACGCAGCTCTGTTGTTTGCATATCTGAAGTGGTGTCAGTAGCGTTAATAACTCAAACAATCTGTATTGCCAAAACCGTGTTTACCTTTTGCTGCCAGTATACAATCATTATGTATTTACAGGGCAAGTTAAAAAAATGTGCTTTGAGCCTCTAAACATGTTTGAAATGTTATTACTAGTCCATATCCATGTGCAGTGATTTGAACAAATCAGTCCATGTACATACCTCTGTTTATTTGCCATTTTCCAGTGAAGTCCACACTAGTCGATTGTCGAAGACATACAATGCAATGATCCAAAATGTATTTTTTCCACAAAAATTCTCCTTTAAGTTTATGCGCATGCTCTGTATGTATGTTCATTGTTTCTCATGTGAGAGCGTAAGAAAATAAAATACATATTATCATTGTGCACTTCACTACTTTCTTAATTTATGTTGTACGCTCCTAGAACATTCTCTGCATTAAATACCAAAACAACCGTCTTCCTGCTTTGGTCTCCCTCTCTCACACACCTACCTGTGACTGCTACTGTGTTTTATTCTGGCCTTCTGCACTACCTGCCTCTGACTGGCTGGCAGAACTTTCTGAAGAGGAGGAAAGACAAAGGCAGTGTTGATTAATACGCACATTATATTAACAATAATTGGTAGCAAATTATGGAATAATTTGATTCTGGAAAAGCCAGGGATTGACTGTTGGGTAGCAATCCTATCTGTGTAAATTGCATTTTAATATTTAGTCACATTCGCCACAAAAAATGACACTAACATGTGTATGAGAACTTCTAGTTTAATTTGATACCCTGTTTGTTTCATGTATAGGTGTGGTGTAGTTGAAAAAGGGAGACTAAAGCAAGCAGTAGATGGTTGTTGCATGTTTTTAATGGACAATTCTGCAAACATACATGTATTGCAGTTGCAGGCGAACATTTGAAGCGAGTGTACAACGAGTATACTTATATAGCTTACTATGCTCTCACAATTTACATAAACACTGACAGCTAACATACAAGTAAATAGAGTACAAATAAACTCAAGCACATACCACACACTTTTCACAACCTAGTCCAGTTGAAGGTGAACAAGTAAATGCGAGTGCACAACGAGTATACTTATACAGCTTACTCTCACAATGGCATAAACACTGACAGCTAACATACAGTACATGAAATAAACTATACATTTAATGAGTCCATGTCTCAGTCTATGTTCACACCAGCCCTCACTGGGCTGGACGTGACAGGTCGCCATCCAAGCCTCAGAATTTATCTCAATACAGAGGCACCAGATTAATCTCAATAGCAGAGTAACCTTGAGAATTGCATTAATTTTATTGGTAATGCTAACACCTTAATTTTGACAGCCATAAAACGACAACAAAAACAACTTTTTTTCATCATATTTACTCGCGGACAACTAGTGATATCTGGCGGAGTTGGACCACAATTTAACACTGGTATACGGGAAGATGAAGAAGGGAGCCTATTTCGTAACAGCCTACCTGCCTGCCTACTACTACTATAGTGCCTCAAGGACTTGCTTGTGTAAACTAGCCTACTGCCAGAGACGGAGTGGGCATGAAATGGATTTGTCCATGCGGCCTAGTAGGTTACTAAATAACAGAGTTTACATAATTCAATATAACGATGCATGCTTTCTCTTTGCAATTTCAAAAGTTTTCCCAGGTTAGCTGCAAAAAGAAACAGAGTTGTAGTCACTTTCACTGGTCAATTCAGTTTAACCCTACTCAGGGGTGGACTGGGACCAACAATCGGCCCTGGCATTTTGGCCCAGACCGGCCCACCACAAGATCACAAATACCACCTGTCCTTGTGCTCCCCTGAATATGTATACCAATTCCTACTCCTTAAAACTACTAACGCCATGTAATGAATTTGCAAGAATCAGTGAGAATTGACACATTCTTTTCGGGATATCAAAAAAGTTGTGTTGAATAAATTGTAAACTTAACGAATCAAAAAGCATGCAGGTGAACTCCTTATATAAATCCTTAAAAAAAATCAGAAGAGGACATTTTGTCTGTGTGTGTGAGAGAGAGAGAGACGGTAAAAGATTGATCAGTGATTGATACAAGTAGCAGTTTATAAACTGACATGAGAAAGGATGATCAATGTTTTCCAAACAAAGTGTTGTTGAATACATTTTAAAATCATTATAGGCTAAAGGCAAACTTGAAATTGACACCAGTGATTTAGAATAATTAATACCAAGGTTTTTCATGAAAATCGTGTTGAACACACTGATATATACATTTAGGCTGAGTTTTTGTGTGTGACAAAGCACTGCATAGTGTAGGGAATATGTATCCCATTTGCATTGTTCTTCTGCAATTTTGTAGAAATATAGAAGAAACAGTTCTTACAGCATTCTTTTTAAGTTGGTTACTTTAAAGCAAAATTATTGTTGTTTCAGCTCGAAATTCTATAACTAATTGTTACATAAACATAAGGTACATTTGCATGTGCACGTGTTCCACCTTGGTCAAACAAATGTGTCCATTGTAAATGTGAATTTCCAAAGTAAGTAAATGTGTAATAAAATGTATTTGCATATAAATTGAAACGTTGTCCGGATAACTCTGAAAGTGGAGAGGCCCTGGCTGATGAAGCTAATGTGATCATACTGCTGTTGGTTGTGTCTTGGTGGTCACATCGTCCTTGAGCTGTCCTGCCAATTCAACAGAGTGGAAATAAATAGAGCAGAAAGAGGGAGGGACAGTGTGAAAGGGGAGGAGTCTTGATGACATAGAGTGGCAGAGGGCCTGTGTTTCTCTCTCTCCTCCCCTTTCTCTGTCAAGGGACTTGTTGAGCTGTGAGTGACAGCCTGACATTACAGACACCACTATCCATTTACACACACCATAACACATACTCAGACATACACTCCAATCTGATACCGGAAAGTACAGAAAGAAGGGGGATGGGAGGTATACACTCATGGAGAGAGAAGGGACATTAAGCTGGATAAGATGAGAAGTAAATATACATGTAGACAGTCATAGAGGAATGACATTCATAATGCCATGTATGGATAAGATGTATTGATTTATAAAGGGTGAATGGTATAGAGTCAAATAGGGATGACAGTATAGTCATAGAGGGATGAGAGGTGTACAGTCAGAAGGAGGATAAATGTAACATCATGGAGGGATGATGTTACAGTCAGAAGGATGATAAATGTAACATCATGGAGGGATGATAAGTATAAAGTCATGGAAGCATGATAAGTATAAAATCATAACGGTATGAAGTCATGG
>JACXGM010009465.1:0-27532 GCA_016801145.1 Umbra pygmaea
GGCTGAAGATAGGCTGTAACAGGATTGGCTGAAAAGGAACGGAGCGAGTTACAGTTTTCAGAGAACCATTACTAGCCACTAGGAGGTGTCCATGGTGCTGAAATTCACTCACAGGGCCTCATTTGACTTAGACAGCATGTTTATATAGACAAAACAATTTATTTTACATGAAAATATACTACCTACTGCATCTTTAAATAACAATTTGCTACAGTACACCTGTCTGGTTTGTGCTTTTTAGTATTACATACTGTAAGTTAATTAGCTGTGATCCTGTTGCATGAAAGAGCGAGAAGGCAGTGGCAAGATGGTGAGCAGGTAACCCCTTGAGGAGACCAACCATGTAACCATATGGGCCAAGACTGAACCAGACAGCTAGCCCTCCTCCATTTATCTACCTATCTTCATTTTCAAGTGATGATGATGAATCAGATTACTCAATCAAACACACACACACACACACCATTGCCTTTAAAATCCCCTTCCACTCAAGTGTGTTTTGTTTTTCTTCATACAGTTGAATGTTTGAGCTTCACTGTGCAGAGTGACATCTGATTAAAAATAAGTTTATATTTTGAAAAATGTGTTCACAAAAGTAGAACATCACATTATGTGTTATTCGATATTGTACAACGTGAATAGAATTTTCAAATGACTCTTCTGATAATTTATTTGTTCATTTTCCATACTGGCCTAATTTTTTCGGAATTGGTGTTGTATTTTTGTGTCCATCAGTTAATCTTTTGAAATGAAAAAAATGCACAATCCATAAATTGATACAGGAGTAAATGTAATTTTAGTGTCAACATGATAATTGAACTTTTTTACAAAAACATATCAGATATGCTATTCAGGTTATGGTATTACAGTTTTTCTCTATTGCTAAGACACTAAAACCCATTGGCTGAACAAAGTACTGTTGCCTAAACTCATTTAGCTAATTGGGCAGTCTGTTATCAATACCTTAAACCATTTCTCATGGTAAAACACAATTTGCAGATCTCCCTTAGACTGACTCTAAACACATTGGCCCTCATTTATGAAACGTGCGTATGCCGATTCCTACGCAAAGCAAGGGATTTATCAATTTGAACGTGAGCGTAGGCTGCGATTAAAATCTCACGTTTGGTCTGACCTTGTGTACGGAAGTTCTCCAGGGTGACTAGCGGTGTTCATGGTATAACCACCCGGTTCAGTGAATTGTTGTACCAGTGATCATTGATGAATATTTGTGCATCGCAACTACCCCATATTTCAAGTTACATTTCAGAATTACGAATTAATTGTATAATTAATTGTGTTTTAGCAAATGAGAAACTGTAAATAAGTGAGTAATATATGTTTTCATGTCATATGTGTTTTTTTATAAGAAATTGAAGCTCCAAATCCTCTTTTTTTCACTCAATGGCCTTTGTGCCATAGCATGTGGCCTTTGTGCCCTCAAAAATTTTCGGACACCAAAGGCCAAATGGCCTTGCCCCTAAAATGATGAAATTCCAATCCTGGTCATACAGTTTGTTATAGGACTGTAAATGATAATTTAGGACCCTGGGGCAGCTACTTACAGGGGCAAGTAAAAAACTTGGCAGTTATTTTTGATTCTCTGTAATTCCACCTTGGGACTTGTCATTTGCATATTGCCATGACTCCAGTTAGTTCAAAATGCTGCTGTAAGATTGTTTATCATATCACTCCTTTGTTATTCTCATTGGGCTGGATTTATTACAAGATTTTATTATATGTTTTCAAAGCAGTTTATGGTATGGCTCCAGAATACTTCGTGGAACTCATAAAACTTTTTTACTAAATGTCTTTAAGATCCTTAAATCCTGTCACTAAGCTCCTGTTGACTATTCCACGAGTACGTCTTAAATCCAAGGGTGATCGTGTTTTTGCTGTTACTGGTCCGAAATTATGGATCAACCTACCCTTTTTTGTTAGAGCTTCCCCAACATTAAATATTTTTAGGTTTCATCTAAAGTCTCACTTGTTCTCTCTTGCATTTTAAGTCACTCTTTTAATAGGTGTTGTACTTTTAAGTTTTTGTCTTCTTTTTTTGTTCTCGATAAAATGTTATGTAGAGCTGTTTTGATGATGATCATTTGTAATGTTCAGCACTTTGGAGCTACTGTGTAGCCTGGAAGGTGCTTCATGAATAATTAAATACAATACAATTTTGTGCTGCATTGTGCAGGAGGCCCGGGGAAAGCAAGAGAACCCCCAGTCAGGCCCAAATCTCTGACCATCATGACCTAGACTGTCCTGCAATGCGTGATCTGACTAAATGGTTCTGTGTTGGATGAGTAGAGTCAAATGAATTGGCGGCTGGGCAACATGTGGTTAGATGAACCATGTAGATGAACCATGTAGATGAACCATGTAGATGAACCATGTAGATGAAACATGTAGATGAACCATGTGCCCGTCCCTCGCCATCCCACAGATCTTTTCAAGGATTTGCAGAGCTGCCGACAAGGCAGGGTTAGTGGGAATTGGGAACGGAGGAAAAAGGGGGGGGAATAATTCTGAAGAACAATGGTCGTATTTGGCACTATGGTATACTTATTTTCTTATTTTCATTAGCTAGCTTCAGTTTGTTAAATCAACACAGGTTTTCCGAATCTAGCGACTAGCACATTCACATAAAAAGTGCAGTGTGTCTGTCTGGAAGGCATGGAGTCATGAACATCACCAAATCCTGGGTTTTCTCCTTTGTGATGCTTTGCCAGGTCTTTACTGCAGCTGTCTTCAGTTGTTGTTTGTTCGTGGATCTTTCTGCCTTAAGTTAGGTCTTCAGCAAGTAAAATGCATGCTCGATTGGGTTGAAATCAATTGATTGACTCGGCCAGAGAATATTACATTTCTTTGCCTTAAAAACTCTTGGATTGCTTTCGCAGTATGTTTTGGGTCATTGTCCATCTGTACAGCGAAATGCCGTCCAATTACCTTCACAGAATTAGGCTGTTCTAGAACTTGGCTGGCTTTTGTAGATGTTGTCTGGCAAAGTATAATCTGGCCTTTCTATTCTTGAGGATTATGAAGGGTTTGCACTCTTGTGAAGTCTTCTCTTTATGGTAGATAATGATATGGCTACCTCCTGGAGTGTTCTTCACTTTGCTGGATGTTGTGAAGGAATTTTTCTTTACCATGGAAAGGAGCCTACGATCACCCACCACGTCCATGCCTTTTTGTGTTGCAGAGCTCACCAGTGAAAGTACCCAACAGTTGATTTGGGCTACTTCTAATATTCCAGGTATCTCTGATGGATTTTTTATTTATAACGAATCTTGTGTCCCATTGGCGTAAGCACGGGTGTGCCAGGGTGTGCTTGTGCCACACAAAGAGGCAGCTGGCACACCCAAAAATCAGATGCATAATGCACTTTTTGTTATAGCCTTGACAAAGTTTTTTTTTTAAACCTAGTCTATTATGGTCTAATTATAATATTTGTTCATTTTAAATAACTTCAAATTTTTTTAGTTAAAAAAACAACATCTAGATCCACGCCTACACATTTAAATGTATGCGCAAAAATAGCCGCCAACGTGACCCCAGCGAATATCACGGGAGGCTAGCAGTGTAGTAGACTGAAATGGGTGTAATAGGCCAACACATTCAGCAGCTAATCTTGATCCGTATGTGCCAGTGCAGTGCGATACATCAAAGTTGTGCACTTACAGGTACAGACTTTATGTATAGTGTTGCGTTTGTTTGTGAAAGGTATTTTAATGTATTGTCTGTTTGATACGGATCAACATAAATGTATCCCCTTTCTCTGTAGAGACCATATATCGAGAACATACATTTACTATTCCTATTTCCTACAGAACTTGTTAAACAACCAAGTATTGTAACGATTAATTTACACACCCTGTACATTTTTTTTTTTATTATCTGTTTAACACTGTCAGGGTTGCAAATGAAAGAATACAATAAATACAATTGTTATACACCATCAGCATGAAGCAGGACCAGCGGTACGAGGGGGCAAAAGGGGGCAATGCCCCCTCAGTTAGAATATTGTGCCCCCTCAGTTTTGATTCCAGTATGTGTCCTACAAATCCCTCCACAGTCAGGCCTAGCTGCGATTTGTTGCGTTGATTATTACGCTGTGCCGCTGCACAGGAATCAAAACCAGCGGGTTAACATAAAAAAGTCACACATTGGTAAAAATCATACGTTGATTGGCCTTCACACAGTAGAAAGGCGGGCTCAATTTGAATCTATGGTTCAAATGTAGCCTAGAAGAAGTTGTAAACTACTGCCCTCTGTTTTGAACCAACCAATCAAATAATTTCTGCCTCCAAGGCAGATCTGCCTGGAGAACACTTTTCAATAACTAAAAGTTCTATGAGCGAGCAATGGCCTCCAGTTCAGTAATTTTCTTGGGTTTGCGTGCTGCAGCAAGTTTTAAGTCAGGTGACTGATGGCCACTGTAGAATCTTCCAGCACTTCTTCTGCAACCAAGCCTTGGTGGAAGTTGAGGTATGCTTGGGATTATTGTCCTGTTGGAAGGTCCAATGGTGAACCAAGCTTCAGCTTCCTTACAAACAGCATGACGTTTTCAACTAGGAATTATTGATGCTTCAATGAATCCATCTTGCCTTCCACACGCTGCAGATTTCCTGTGCCTGAGGATGCAAAGCAGCCCCAAAGCATTAATGAGCCACCACCATGCTTGACTGTGGGAAGTGTTCTTTTCATCGTATGCTTCATTCTTCTTCCTCGAGACATACCGCTGATCCATCGTGCCCAAAAGTTAAGTCTTGTTTCATTGCTCCACAGAACACAATCCCAAAACCTTTATTAGATTAGGCGGCTTTATTAGATTTTGAGCATAGTAGAGCCGACTTTTCTTGTGCTTTTAGGTCATTAGTGGTGTACGTCTTGGAGTTCTGGCATGGAAAGCTTCTGTTTTAGTATGCGCTTTACTGTGCTCATTGAAACCTCAATGCCAGTTACCAAGTCTTTCTGCAGATCTTTTGCCATCACTCTAGGATTTATATCAACCTGCCGTCTCAGAAATCTGGTTGAAGCCATTGATAGCTTCCTTTTTCTGCCCCGTCTAAGTAGTGTAAGCACCGTTCCCTTAACTTTGAACTTGTGAACTATGCTTCCAACGGTTTCTCTGGGAACATTCACCGCATTTGCTATCTTTGTATGCTGTTCCTTGTTTGTGAAGGGCAATGATCTCGTCTCTCAACTTTCTGGACCATTCTTTTGTCTTAGCCATGTTTCTAACATGCAGTAAAACATGACACAACAAACCCATAGCCAGTTCAGGTATTTCATGTGTTCCAGCTCAAGCACACCTGGTGCAACTAATGAAGCCCTTGGTTAGTTGCATCAGGTGTGCTTGTGACAACACTTGTTTTGCATGTTTGTGCTGTTGTGAGGGATTCTGTTCAGGGAGTGAATAATTCTGAGAGTAGAGAAGTAAATGTGGGTTACATTTGGGAAAACCATTTGAAGAATTCATTGTGTTGAGCTATGTTGTTTTTTTATTTGTTCATTGCAAACAGCTGATAGAGTGTACAATTTTACAATAAAACTGATTTGCAATGGGGGTTGAATAATTTTGATAGCAACTCTAGTTGTTGAACCCTGAAACTCCTAAACCTGGTTTATAAACAATATAAGCTAGGGGGGTGTGGTATATGGCCAGTACACAACTAAGAGCTGTTCTTAGGCATGATGCATCATGGAGTGCCTGGACACAGCTTAGCTGTGGTATATTGGCAATATAATCACAAACTGCTCTAATGTCTTATTGCTCTTATAAACTGGTTACCAATACAAAACAGCATAAAAAAATTATGTCAAATGTCTCATATACCACCCGGATTATAGGAGAGAGGTTTAGTCACTGTTCAAGTAATGTTTTTTATTTAGGAATTTTATTTTATTTTCTCCATTATCCCCCCCCCCCCAAATTGGTCTTGTCCATTTCCCACTAACCCTGCCTTGTCGGCAGCTCCACAACTCCTTGGACAGATCTGTGGGATGGAGAGGGGGACTCGCATGGTTCATCCAACTGAGCTGTCTGATGATTACACTCACCAACTATACTTCCATGTTTGAACTTACGGGCGCCCGATCTGCACACAAGGAGTTGTTGTAGAGCAACGTGGCAAATTAGATTACCTGACATATCTATTGCAAATCCAGGGCAGCGCTATGCCATCAAACGCTGCCTTGTGCTGGGGTTCTGGGCAAAGTCGAAGAAGCCTTAGTCAGGCTGGAACCACTGACTACCATGATGTAGCTTGTTCTGCAAGGCTTTTTACTATGCCACGCAGAACACCCCCTGAAAGAAAAAAATTAACTATCCTAAATTACAGTCGTGGTCAAAAGATCAGAAAGACAAAGATTGGTCAAGAAAGTTTGCTGCTTTGGTGTTCTTAGATCTTTTTGTCAGTAGTTACTATGGTATAATGAAGTATAACTACAATCATTCCATAAGTGTCAAAGGCTTTTATTGACAATTACAATACGTTTATGCAATGAGTCAATATTTGCCATGTAGACCCTTCTTTTTCAAGACCTCTGCAATTGGCCCTTGCATGCTGTCAATTAAGTTCTGTTCCTGACTGATGCCAGCCCATTCTTGCATGATCAATGCTTGGAGTTTGTCAGAATTTGTAGGGTTTTGTTTGTATACCCGGAAACCACAAGTTCTCAATGGGATTAAGGTCTGGGGAGTTTCCTGGCCATGGACCAAAGTTTTTATGTTTTGTTCCCCTGAGCCACTTAGTTATCACTTTTTCCTTATGGCAATGTGTTCCATCATGCTGGAATAGGCATTAGTCATCACCAAACTGTTCATGGATGGTTGGGAGAAGTTGCTCTCAGAGGATGTGTTGGTACCATTCTTTATTCATGGCTGTGTTCTTAGGCAAAATTGTGAGTGAGCCCACTCCTTTGGCTGAGATGCAACAACACACATGAATGGCCTCAGGATGCTTTACTGTTGGTATGACACAGGACTGATGGTAGCGCTCACCTTGTCTTCTCCGGACAAGGTGTTTTCTGGATGGCCCAAACAATCAGAAAGGGGATTCATCAGAGAAAATGACTTTACCCCAGTCCTCAACAGTCCAATCCCTGTACCTTTTGCAGAATATCAGTCTGTCTCTGTTGTTTTTCCTGGAGAGAAATGGCTTCTTTGCTGCCCTTGACACCAGGCCTTCCTCCAAAAGTCTTTGCCTCACTGTTCATGCAGATGCACTCACACCTGCCTGCTGTTAGGGCTGCAACTAACAGTTATTTGGATAATCGATTAATCTGACGTCCAGGTATTTGAGTTTTGGCCAGTGAAGGCTTATGTTACCAAATTCCTATTTTTGTTTGTTTTTTCTGGCATCAATTGGTTGAGCTGTTGCCTTTGTCGAGAACTTACATGTGGGTACTGTCATTCGGATAACATGTTGTACTTTCTGTTGTTCTTTTTCAGAGGTTGCCTTGTCATTGGATGTTTGATGGTATGGCAGGGTTTCGCAGGGGGGAATGTAACAGGTACAAATATAGGTTGGCCCTTTAAGGGGGGCTGGGGGGAACGCACGCGGAGAAAGGGGCACGAGAATGGGCCGACGGGTGACAGCGGAGGTGGTGAAGCGATATATGGTTTGATCAAAAGTCCTGGCCTAAGGCTCCGTGAGTAGATTCAATACATGCCCTAAAATCAGTAAGGCGGGTATGTGTAGGGTTTTCCGTTCAACAGAATTTTGTATAACACCGGGACCGGGTTCCTGCGAAACAACGTGAGTGCTAGCTTCAGCTCTTAACTGGGCAGCGGTGTGAGGCACAGACAGGCTAGTTACACAGACGAAGACGGAGGGAAACGTATTTGAGTGTGTGTCTAGGGCTGGTGTTCATATCGTTTAGTTTAACAAAGGTCTCAAGTCAAGTTTATATATTTTAGTAAGTTGTTAGAGCTAGTTTGGGACGTCGAGTTGATTAAGAAGTGTAGGGTTGGAACGCTATCGAAACCCCTTTCCCGCTCTGTGGGCGAACTGCGTAGGAAGACGCCACTTCAAGAAAACGGTCTGTGAGAAGTTTGCCCTGCCAGCCATCTGACACCCTCCAAGTGCGGTCCCTTTGGTTTAGGGGTAATTTCTGCACTACACCTCATCACACACACATGTTTATACCCAATTGCATGGAAGGGACATTGGACTGCTATTGAGGTGCATCCCATGCAGGGCCGTGCACAGACATTTTGAGGCGGACGTGTCGAAACTGAAAAAGGGCACACCTTCCTTTTTAAATATATATATATATATATATATATATATATATATATATATATATATATATATATATATATATACTCACTATTAATAACAGTCATAATAACAATATAGATAATATAGATATGCAGGGTTTCAGGGCATCTGTCAACCTAATTATAACAGCAACCTTCTGTGAGCCATGTGCTTGAAGACGTTTATGACTGTGATCCACTGGTCTCTTAGTCACTACACTTTCCCTAAAATAAGCCAGCAATGAAAAAATATATATAATAGTGTGAAAAGTACAGTTGCAGTGAAAAGCATATTAGAAGGATTTCTGAAGGATCACGTGACACTGACGAGTACTGAACTGGAGCAATAATGCTTACCATCCCAAAACCTTTGACTGACAGTGTAGGCTATATGTATTTCACATTATATATACAGTATTATGCGCTTATGATTTCCCGATAGTAAAAACAAATTATATGTTGTTGTATTACTTATCAATAGATTAACATTTAACAAAGGTCAAAATCAAATGCAGTTACTGGGTTTTTGACCAGCGAATGTGTGCAAATTTGCATTTAAAACGGCACTGGTGGCATCACATTACATTTTAATCAACAGGTTACAAACTAGTTTGTTGTAGCTATATGGGTGCTCAGCTTTTACTGTTGTTAAATACATTAGGCCAAAATCTCAATTTATAAAAGATTAAATGTGTATGCACAGGCTATTTAAGTGTAGGCTGTATATTGGCCATAACTAGATAACAAATGCTAGACGTTTCTCATCAGGTCCCACATGTCTCAGTCAGACATCAAATAAGTAAAATATTGCATTTAGACGTAGTGTTTAGTACTTATTCAAACAACAAGATCTTTGTTTACCCTTGTAAAACTTCGTTCAACTAGTTGATGTGCGGCTGCTGCGGAACTCCAGTGCATTCAGTCAAGATAGAGGGGGCGGAGTTCTCAGGTTTACTGACAGTTTGAGGAGCGACGAAGATTTGCAAAAGCTCTTTTTAAGAACTTCCATTGGCTAAATATTTGTAAAACAGACAGAAAGACGTAAAGGGTGACCAATAGCATTTATTTATTGAAAAAGAAAAAAAACACCACCACCCCAAAAAAGGGCACTTCAGAGTGTAAGGGCAAAAAGGATATATGCTCTGCACAAGTTGAGCCCTACCTGTGCACGTGCCTGATCCCGTGCATTTACACACTCACACACACACCCTGTTAGCGCCTAGTGAACTGAACTGGACTGTAGAGCAATGGTGCGGGCACATATACACACACACACACACACACACACACACACACACACACACACACACACACACACACACACACACACACACACACACACACACACACACACACACA
Source organism: Umbra pygmaea (assembly GCA_016801145.1). Taxonomy (NCBI): domain Eukaryota; kingdom Metazoa; phylum Chordata; class Actinopteri; order Esociformes; family Umbridae; genus Umbra; species Umbra pygmaea. The sequence continues at coordinate 9,623 of JACXGM010009465.1, forward strand.
CACACACACGTGCTGCTTGAGGACTAAGACAGAGGGAGAACGGGCAGCTCATTAATTTGGACGATACTCACACAGAAAAACGTATTTTCTTAAATTCAACTAATATTCAAGTGATTCATGGTAATGTGATATTTTCTTTAAATTTGACTGATATTCAAGTGATTCATGTTAATGTGATATTTTGTTTAAATTCAACTAATATTCAAGTGATTCATGTTAATGTGATATTTTGTTTAAATTCAACTAATATTCAAGTGATTCATGTTAATGTGATATTTTATTTAAATTCAACTAATATTCAAGTGATTCATGATAATGTGATATTTTGCTTATTTTTGTTAATGATACCCACACAGTTAAAGAAGTTCTTCCTTTAAGCTTAATTGCTGCAAGAGTTATTTTGTTGTGAATGTCTTAGTTTATTATTTACTCACATGGAAAAAAGAGTGTTTCACTTAGAATCAAACGCTATCAAATCTATGTGTCAGGCAGTATGACAGTTCCATTGAAAGTGAGAACATGTTGGCTTCATAGGATTTATGCTGTCTGTAAATGAATGGTTTAATCTTTTTCAAGTTGTGCTATACTTTTCATCTCTGGTTTCCTTATCTTACATTTGTATATTACTTATCTGGGAGTAAGGGTGCCTCACCTGGGTAGCTAAGTTCATGTAAAGCAGGGCATTGTCAGGTTCATCCAGCCCTTACTGCACACACATTGCGTACACTTCAGGTGGTCACCAGGTACTCTGAGGCCTGCTTTACTTTGCTAAGAAAGCTAGCGTTGGCACAGGCTGCTAAACAGTGGACAACCTGTTCATTTATTTGAACACTGAAGCCATAGGCATTGGGTGTGGGGGACCTAGGTCCAGTCCCACTCAGTCCTCCCTAGATTAAATACTCTGTTTCTCCTATAAGGCGGCGGCCATAAAGCTGACCTTCACACAAGAATCGTGTTAGCCCCACCTTAGCCCCATCATGGAATATCAACTGTGCTGACTTAGTTGCGTTTTTATGTGGTTTCGGTGCAGAGTATGTGAGCGGAGCGGAGTGGAAGCGGAGCGAGGAGCGGAGCTGACCCAGCTATACCAGAGCGCGGAGAGATGTTTGAGTGGCCCATAAGGCGGGATGTCCAATGGACATTTGCTGAGGCAAATGTGCGTGAAGTCCGCACTATGTGGATGCATATATCCGGTAAAAAGTTACTTGCACTAAAATCTGACGTGTCCAGTGGAAATCCCGCCTAAACAGTAGAGACGCACCTCAATTCTTTCTGTTCACATGTACACTATCGTGCTTGCTAGAGATAAGCCTGTCTTTTTATATTCCACAGACTCTTTCGTTGTGACCACTATATAACCTCACCTTTCTTGATTTTGCACCTGTATGTTTTGTTATTTTATTAAAGTATTTAGCGAAATCCATGGCACATTAACAACCTACACGCGTAGAGGCTCATTAGGCGGGATGTCCACTGAACACGTCGAATGCGTTGCATTGCGCCGGAAGTCATTCATTGTCAATGGAGAGATTATAAAACAAGCAATTAAAACATTTAGTTTTTTCACTTTGTATTACATTATAGCCTATTTTCATTTTATGCCCACGTGGAATCTGTTTAAGATTTAAGCTTGTTTATTTTTGTTTATTTCACAATACATATAGAAAATACATAGAGAATATTTGTAAAATGAGATTGCACTGTTTTGTATTAACAGTTGTATAGGCTACTGTACTTTAAAAACTGTTTGTTGTTTCATGTATAGCTACTGTACAGGGTCACACATGTTTATTTATACAACTTTATAACAATTCAAGCCGATTTAGTTTTAATATTTCACCGATCGACATACTTGGTCACACATTGGATGGGTTTTGTTAAATATTTGGAGTGTTAACTCCATTAACTATTGCAGCTTGCTCTCTCACTCTCTCTCCATCAATCTCTTAGTTTCTGTGGGTGTGTCAGTGTGTGTCAGTGTGTGTCAGTGTGTGTCAGTGTGTGTCAGTGTGTGTCAGTGTGTGTCAGTGTGTGTCTGTGTGTGTCTGTGTGTGTCTGTGTGTGTCAGTGTGTGTCTGTGTGTGTCTGTGTGTGTCTGTGTGTGTCTGTGTGTGTCAGTGTGTGTCAGTGTGTGTTTACGACGACGGAAAATTGCACTGGCAGTTCTAATCTTTGGAAATGGGTAGGCTACAACGTAGAACAGAGAAAATTGTCTGGTATCTGAGCCTATTTACGCTAAAAAACAAAATATATCTATATTTTTGGATTGATCTACCGACACCTAATATGTCATTTTTGGCCACCAGGGGTCTCTCAATCAAAACAATAGCAAAAGATGTACTTGGATGACATCGGGAAGCAGCGTGGGATCATGGGTTTTGTTATCGTCGTCAATGACAACCTTCTAATCTAGCGTCTCTGACAGAAAAAAATGTAATTGACAAAGTAATGTATTGTTAAATATATTATAACTTTATTCACATTATGTTTGGCGGTTCCCTGGAACTTAGAGCAACTAGAGGAGTCAAAGGATATATGAAGCCATTGACGGGCGTCAAAATGAAACGTCCCCTGTCTTATATATTACAAATGTCTCTGTGTTTGAAAGTTGGAGGAAACAGTTAGGATAATGAAAGTACATAACTATTAAATTTATATAATATAGGTATAGAGATTTTTGCTTTTTTAATGCAAAGTATGTCTTTTGTTATTGTTTTGGAAAACTACATATTGTAAATTTAACTACAAGTAGCGACGCTACTAACTTAACTACATTTTTCAGTAGCTTGGCAGTAGCTCAGTTGCTTTTAAACGGAGTAGCTTTTCCAGTAGCTAACTACTTTTTGCAGCAAATAGCTGTGTAGCGTGAGCAAGCTACATTGTGTTTTGTCGAGCCTGTCATGAATGAAGCAGCGCAGCTTCTTCTTATTAGATTACAAACAAAATGTGTGCATTATTGCCGCCTGTTGTTTAATCACGCGTCTTGCGGCTTACAGTTCACTGACATAAAGAAGTGGGTTGACAATTCAAGTTCAACATACACATGCTATATTATTCATGATGGAGCAAGACATGGCAGCAGAATCGGAGGATGGAGAAACAACAAATTACCCATGGACTTTTGTCCTAGTTCATGTCTCATGACTTTTGTCCTAGTTCATGAAACAACGAAAGTAAAGCCTGACAGTCTGAGATATTTCAGCATTGTGTGTAATAAAACAATACTTTTTGAAAACATAATTGTATTGCATTGTTTTAAACAGAAAATATTTTACTTAATACATTCCTCAGACACTTATTCAGTTATTTATAATATACATCTTTCAAAAAATAATCAGAGAAGTTTCAATGTAGCTAGCTACTTTTTGATAGTAACTTGTAGTGTAGCTAACTACTTTTCAAAAAGGGTAGCTTGACTGTAGTTTAACTACAATAACTTACAACTAGCTTGTAGCTTGTTAAACTACAGTTTCAGAGTAGCTTCCCCAACACTGCTCAGTAGTGACTTTCCACATCTGTTGCTCTTGATGTAGCCTACCTAATATTGCGTGTGGAAAAAAGGAGTTAGTCCGGCATGGTATTTCTAGGTACTGGGAAGGATGTTATGCTCTATTCTATTGTTTATGTATTCACATTGAAATTCAGACGTTGATTTGAGCCCAACCACTGTGTGGATTAGCCCCACCGTAGTTTAGCCCAAAAAATACTCTGGCGCTGTCACTGCACCTTCACAACAATTGAACCTCTTTCCTTGAAATTCTTGATGATCCGATAAATTGTTGATTTAGGTGCAATCTTACTAGCAGCAATATCCTTGTCTGTGAAGCCCTTTTTGTGCAAAGCAATGATGACGGCGCGTTTCCTTGCAGGTAACCATGATTGACAGAGGAAGAGCAATGATTTCAAGCACCACCTTCCTTTTAAAGCTTCCAGTCTGTTATTCTAACTCAATCAGAATGACAGAGTGATCTCCAGCCTTGTCCTCATCAACACTTACCTGTGTTAATGAGACAATCACTGACATGATGGCATCTGGTCTTTTTGTGGCAGGGCTGAAATGCAGTGGAAATGTTTTTTGGGATTAAGTTCATTTTCTTGGCAAAGAGGGACATTGTAATTCATCTGATCACTGTTCATGACATTCTGGAGTATATGTGAATTGCCATCATCAACACTGAGGCAGCAGACTTTACACAACAAAATGGCGATTTTATTAGTTTAATGAGGAAGTAGGCTGCTAGATCTTTGCAATGGAATGGTACACATAAAAATGTCTGCCACTCTGACCATTCTGCTACATTGATTTGAATAGGAATGGCCTTTCTATCCATTCTATTTCTATGGTACAGACACTGCTGAAAAAGACTACTAGAATAAACATGTTAAATTGTCATTTTAAAATGTACTTAAAATGTACCAATCTCTACCCCTCACCAGTGCCCCAATTCCAGGACACATCTTGACCCCAGGCGGTACTATGGACGTTTCCATACCCTCACTTCTGCTAGGTCTGGGGGGAAAGGCTCTGCTGGGCATTGCCCTGCTCCTCTTCCACCAAGCCCATCTTAATCACAGCTTCCTGGGGGTGTTTTCACACTCTCTGACCCTGGTGGACACCCTGCTGAGCCTGTCTCTCTCAGCCCTTCACCTCCAGGTATGGAGGATTTTATTATATTGTTTAGTTTAATATATTGTTGTATTTCATTTGCACTGAGCTTGTTGTTGGTTGTAACAATGAAAAACATAAAAAATGTTGTTTCTCTCACACACAGGGAGACTGTTCTGTCCTTGGCCTTCGCCTCACCAGGCACCACATCTGTCTGCTAGTCCAGATCGCCAGCGTCACCTACGACATTGTACTCTGGCCTGTTGTGATTCTGTCTGGGCTAGACCACTACTGGACCATCAACACCGGCGGTCCTGATCCGACTTTGAGACCTCCTTGTTCTGGGAAGAAGGTTCACCTTGGTGGACCTTTGGGATCTCCTCCTTGCTCAATCCCACCGTTAAATATGAAGGTGGAAAATACAAAACTGATTCAAGATGAGCGTCTAGAGACAACCTTAGACTTCACCAAGAAGAGGCTTCCACGCTGGGTGCTAAAGATGGCTTACTCAGCAGCTGTATGTCAGCTATGGTTAGGGGCCCTCCTCTATGTGTTTCTGTGGTCTGGGGTCACTCCAGTGTTGGGGGACCAGTCCCCCGAACAGCTGCATGATTGCTGGGTGTTCACCAGTTCTCAAACCTCTCAAGTTGCTGGAGTACTGCTGCTGTCTTTGGCCTGCGCCCTGCTGTATGTCCACATCCACACGGGGTCGCTTGTGAGCATCTACAGGGGTCAAAGAGTTTTAGCGAGAGCAAACACACCGTTTTGGAGTCACGCCGGCAGGCAGGGCAGAGTGGAGGTGGTCCAACAAGTGTTGCGGATATTTATCAGGACGTGGGCTCCGTTCCTGCTATTCCTGACTGTTCTTCTGGTCTGCCAAGTTCCTGGATACCTGGGGCTAAATGTTCCCTTGCTCTGCCTGCTCAACAGCTTCCTGCTGGGTGTTGTGTTGTGGGTTCGCTGCCCGGCTCCACGGCTAGCTCAATGCTCAGTGACGACTGATGGATTCTGTAACTGGAGACTAACGGTGGAGGCTCACTAGCAGTTCTACTATTAGCACATGGCTTTTAAGCCTCAGTGTAAATGTGTAAATAGTGTCAATCATCACTGTAAATGTCATTCATTTATATTTGGTTTTTAATAAAATTAACTAAAATTGATATATTTCGGTATGTGTTCCTCTGAGCTTTTTACACGTTTTGGTAGTTTTTAGGGTGTTCCTATGCAAATTTTCTGAAAACTGCATAGCAAAAAAGAATTCTCGTTACCTGACGACTGAAACAGAAATTGTATGCTTGGGATTGATTTAGATGTCTAAAGCACAGAACATGCTGGAATGTGAACACAGAGTGAATGATAGAAAACAGACAGGCAGTCTACACTCACCAGCCACTGCATTAGGTACACCTTGCTAGTGCCAGGTTGCTCTCTCTTTTGCCTTCAGAACTGCCTTTATTCTTCGTGGCATAGATTCAAATAGGTGCATTGCTCAGAGATTTCGGTCCATATTGACATTATTGCATCACGCAGTTGCTGTAGATTTGTCAACTTTATATCCGTAAATCTCCCATTACACTACATTCCAGAGAACCTCGATTAGTGACTGGAGGCTATTTGAATACAATGCACTCATTGTCATATTCAAGAATCCGGTTTGAGATGTGATCTTTGTGACTGCGTGTTATCCTGCTGGAAGTAGCCATTAACGGGTTGGAACACTGTGGTCATAAAATAGTTAATAATAATAATTGTAATTATATAGTGCTTTATCAATAACCCAAAGCACTTTACATAGTTATGGGGGAAAAGCCCTCCTCATTCATAAGGGGTTGGACATGGTCAGCAACAATACTCAGGTAGGTTGTGGCATTTAAACAATGCTCAATTGGTACTAAGGGGCCCAAAGTAGGCCAAGAAAATATCCCCCACACCATTACACCACCACCAGCCTGAGCCATTGATACAATGCAGGATGGATCCATGCTTTCATGTTGTTTTTGACAAATTCCTGTCCTATCATCTGAATGTCGCAGCAGAAAACAAGACTCATCAGACCAGGCAACATTTTTCCAATAATCTATTGTCCAATTTTGGTGGGCCCGTGGAAATTGTAGCCTCAGTTTTTCTTAGCTGACAGGAGTGGCACCCATTGTGTTCTTTTGCTGCCGTAGCCCATCTGCCTCATGGTTGGATGAATTGTGCATTCAGAGATGCTCTTATGCATACCTTGGTTGTAACAAGAAGTTGAGTTACTGTTAGCTTGGCTCAAACCAGTCTGGCCATTTTCTTTTTACCACTGCCATCAAAAATGCATTTTGTTCCAGACAACTGCCACTTATTAGATTATTTTTTTCCAGACCATTCCCTGTAATCCTTAGAGATGGTTGTGTGTGAAAATCCACTAGATCAGCACTTTCTGAAATACTCAAACAAGTCCTTTTAGCACCAACAACCATGCCACATTCAAAGTCACTTAAATCACCTTTCTTCCCCATTCCGATTGTTGGTTTGGATTTCAGATCGTCTTAACCATGCCTACATGCCTAAATGCATTGACTTGCTGCCACGTGATTGTTTGTTTAGATGTTTGCATTAACGAGCAGTTGAGAAGGTGTACCTAATGAAGTGGCCGGTGAATGTATATTTATTTATATATTTTATTTATTTGGCTAGTTACACACTGTATACAGTGCCCGCCATAATTCAAAATGCTATTTTTACTATACACTCGAGCCATATGAAAATAAGATTCAAAGTTTAAAATGAGTCAACAGTGCAGACTGAATTGTATTTTTATGTCTCGAGTCTAGTACAAAAATGGCAGTTTTGACTTTACTGTCCGAATACTTATGAAGGGCACTGTATATACTATGTACCGACTGAAGAAGTTTCTTGTATAGAATAGTATCCATGGGCTCTACATAGAAACAAGTCTTCACAGTCTTCAGATATACACCGATCCGCCATAACATTATGACCACCTGCCTAATATTATGTAGGTCCACCTTTTGCCACCAAAACAGCCCTGACCCATCAAGGCATGTACTCCACTAGACCTCTGAAGGTGTTCTGTTGGCACCAAGACGTTAGCAGCAGATCCTTCAAGTCCTGTAAGTTGCAAGGTGGGGCCTCCATGGATTGGACTTGTTTGTCCAGCACATCCCACAGATCCTTGAATATATACCTAAATAACACAACAAGGAGTTCATGGTGTTGACCTCCAAATTCCCCAGATTGCAATCCTGAACCATTTTGTGACAGGGTGCATTATCCTGCTGAAAGAGGCCAATGTCATCAGTGAATACCATGTCCATGAACGAGTGTACCTGGTCTGCAACAATGCTTAGGTAGGTGGTACATGTCAAAGTAATATACACATGAATGACAGGATGCAAGATTTCCCAGCAGAACATTGCCCAAAGCATCACACGGCCTCCACGGCTTACCTTCTTCCCATAGTGCATCCTGGTGCCAAGTGTTCCCCAGGTAAGTGACACACATGCACCCGGCGATCCACATGCTCACATTCCCATATTCGGCCCTTTGGGCCGTGGACAGGGGTCAGCATGGGTAACATGACTGGTTTGCGGCTACACAGCCCCATACACAACAAAGCCCAATGCATTGTGTGATATAACACCTTTCTATCAAAACCAGCATAATTTTTTACAACAGTTTGAGCTACAGTAGCTCGTCTGTTGGATCGGACCACACAGGCCAGCCTTTGCTCCCCACGTGCATCAATGAGCCTTGGGCACCCGTGAGCCGGTTGCCGGTTCATCACTTTTCCTTCCATGGACCACTTTAGATAGGTACTGAACACTGCAGACCGAGAATACCCAACAAAGAGCTGCAGTTTTGGAGATGCTCTGACCCAGTCGTCTAGCCATAACAATTTGGCCCTTGTCGCTCAAATCGTTAAGCTTCTAACACATCAACTTTGAGGACAAAATGTTCACTTGCTGCCTAATATATCCCACCTACTGACAGGTGCCATGATAATGACATAATCAGTGTTATTCACTTCACTTTTCAGTAGTCAATGTTATGGCTGATTGGTGTATGCCTGAAGGACAGATTAATTTTTTTTTGGGTGGGGGGGCCTGGTCAGAAAACCGGGGAGGGTGTTGCAACTTTTACTTTTGCTCTGGGTAGGGCTGTTTTTTTCTCGAGGGGGCAGAGGAGGAGTGCACTGTGATTCATTTCACAGTAGGCGTTTTTTCAGGTTTTATTATTTTACAATATTCCAGCTCACCCTGCTTGGTTTATGGTACGTTTTTATATTGGAGGGCTAATGGAAGAATCTGAGCTGAATTCATAAGCCTAGTGTTCAGGTAGAAATATGTTGTGTAATACTACTGCCTCTCCCAAAGAGTATAACAGGAATCATATTTAATCATATTTAATCTAATCTAATGTCTATCTGCAACACTCAAGATTATTCTGCTAATGAACCACCTCTAAGTATGTATTCACAGTCTTATAGTTAGCAAAGTATATTATTTAGTTATATATTCGTTTTTTTTGCACCACTACTCTGTGTGCACATCACTGATGGTCTACACTGTAAAACAAATCCTTTGTAATATGATGAAACTAAATTACACACAGTATAACTGAAGTAGATAACGTTTTTTGTTCATTTTAGTCAAATGAAAGATTCATTCTTTAAATGGCATGTATATCTTTTTCAGTATATGCTGGTTTTGGTTTTTGGTTAAATTTTACCCCACCCAGAATTGTATTTTTAAATGTTCCTTTGACAATGAATTACTAATTTTTGATAATATACATTAAGTTCAATATTGCTGGCAAAGTGAATGATTCACATTTCTTGATGTTTGGTGACACCTGCTTATCTATTCTCTGAGCACTGAGAAATTTCCCAGCATGGAAACTACTGCATGTAGAAATGAACAGTAGTTACTGAAAATGAATATCGAATGAGGTGGATAAAATTGCCATTTAGTCTATCCACGAGACCATGTTGAGGTTTCATTGTATTTTTACTTCTAGTCTCATGTTTTTATATTTATTGATGCATAGCTAGCCAGGTGGAAAAGAATAGGTCCAAAAAAGAGTTAAAGTAGGCCTACTTTATTGTTTCTCATAATATTTAGATGGGGAGGGGTTTGTTAAAGACAAGGGTCAGGTGAAAATATGTTTGCCATTGGGGAAGGTGGGGCATTTTTGTTTATTGACACACAGTTTGACCAGACCCCTCCGCAATAAATAATGAACAATCCTTAAGAATCTCCTCTTTCATATTAATATTTTCTGCCAATCACGTTGTACAGAATAAAAACCTAAAATCTTGTGTTTCCATTGCTTTTTTAACTCTACCGACAAAGTGTGCCCACTATGATCTGGGCATGCAGACTTCCTATCCCTACATGATATTACTGTGGATAAGAGCACAATTATCTGTCAAACAGTAGCCACGCATTCATCTTCATGTCACCTGAATAACAAAAAGATGGCTTAACAAATTCAGGTTTACCTGAACATGTTCAGCTTCTCTTAACCCGATGAGGACATCCAGTAGTCCTTTTTTGTAGAGGTACAAAATGTAGAGGTGTTGTCCTAAAACATTTGCTGCTGGGATCTTTTTGCTTAAATGGGGTTACAACTATGAAACACACTTCCTATATACTGTAGGCTATTTAATGGGCCTATCACTGCATTTGGGATTGAAGTTATAGTCTTGAAAATATCATTAGCGTTGCAGTAAGTAATGTGTAAATTATAAACATCATAATCAGTCATCTTACACCCTTGTTACATTTCAAATATTAACTGGGAAACCTCTCTAACCAATACACAGTTTGTTTAGTCAAGGAGAAACAAAGTTGACTTGCAGTATTTTAGACATGCAAAGGTTGAGTACAGTTAATTATTGACTGTTGAAAAATGATTATGCTCAAACCATAGAAATAGAATGGATAGAAAGGCCATTGAGCTGCTTGGCGTGATCATACGATTGGTACACAACAAAATGGCAATTGTTGTAAGTTGTCACGGTGACAACACGCGAATGGTTTAATGCGGAAGTAGGCCGCTAGATCTTTGCAATCGAATGGTACACATACAAATGGCTGCCGCTCTGACCATTCTGCTACATTGATTTGAATGGCATTTCTAATCATTCCATTTCTATGGCTCAAACATGTTGATCTTTTTCATGCTCAGCACTCAAGACCAGTTCCAAATGTCAACTGCTTTTTCAATGGAGAGTGAGGGAACCGAATCTGATTGGTGGATAAACTCTGATTCACTTACATGGACAGGAAACCTCCTAAGTAACATGTTTGGTAAGGAACATTTATTGCTAATATTTCTGATTTAAGTTACACTTCAATCTCTATCTGGAGCCAAAATCTATTTTTTTTTCAAATTCCAGTTTGACATCTCACTAACATACTAATCCATCTTTCGGAAGTACCCTTAAGGACCTATCTAAAATCAAGATAATATACTCTGCCCTATCATTAAACATTTGACAGGCACAATGTAAGTGGGTAGATATCTTAAAAGTCCACCCAGGTATATTATGTCCATGGTCACTCACCAGGGAAAATATGACATACAAAACAGACTCCTATTGTAGGATGTTTTTTCTACAATAGTATACCAGACTTAAAAGCCATTGCTTGTTAAAAAAACAATTTGTAATGCCAGGTTTGGTTTGACTGATTGAGAACAATTATATTGGCTGGCAATGTTAATATTATAAAATGAATAAACAAAATTGCCCTTCATGATATGTAGGCTACAATTTGTGATATGGAGATTAATGCTTACAATGTACGATCATTCTTTTCATGATGTCCAGCTGTTTTTGTCTAAATATGGTATGTGTAGATAATGACCTTCGATTGACTGGCTGTACAGTAAAATGTGTTTAAGAAAATAAGATATGTGACACAGAATGACACTACAGAACTTTACTTGAATTTGATCCAAGTTCATTGTCTTTACAGGGAATATTTACAAGATCTTGAAATAAGGTAGGGGAGGAAAAAATAACAGAACACTACATATACAACTGAGGTATTAGCTAAAAGCATGTACAGTTATCTCATCATTTACTAGTAAATATCATTTGTGATCAACAGTTAGATGCAGTGTCCTCTGCTTAAAAAACATTTTATATCACAACATGAGGTAGGAGAACAGTGTCTCGTTTCATGCAAAGAACAAACGTTCAATCACACTGTTTTGTTGTTGGCAACATGGTATGCAATGTTCATACACAGACACTGCCACACATGTTTCAGAATATAGCATTTTAAGAAAACAAAATTAGAATTATTTTTAACATAGCCATAAAACATTGTATTAGTTTTTTGTATTAGCTTCTTTAAACAATGATTTGTAAGATGTAGCCTACTAAGTGTAAACTGAAAAGGGGAAGGTCTATTCCAAGAATACATAAAATCCATATTGTGAAATCATATAAACAATGTGTCATAGCCTACCTAATAGCAAGCTCCCATGCTGGTAGAGAACAATGGTGTTTATAAATAAATATACAACTATAAAGCATAAATGGAAACCAATATTAGTTTGGAGCGTCAAAATCCAACTTGTTGCTATGGTTAAGAATGCCACATCTACACTACATTGCTGCCTTCATTAAAAGGGATAGTTTGTACATGTTTATACATATAAAACCATTAAACTATCCCTTTAGATCTTGAAAGAAACAATCAGATATAGATGTAAAAAAAATATAGATGTAATGGAAATGCTAGTTACTGTATAGCTGTGCTCCTAAATGCAGGTCAAGATTACAGCCTAGGGGTCTAGTAGTGAGATTGGCAAATTGCACTCTGGCTTAGGTCGTGTCACAAATTGACCTGTATTCCCTATATTAAAGCACTATTTCTGTCCATGGTCCATAGCGCTAGGCTCAGAAAATGCAGGAAAATGTTGCCAATTGGAACACAGCGTTGAATTCTCCTAACTGCAAATGCAAGAAAGCCAACTGCCAGCACACTGTTATAGTATTAAACATACTCTTTTGAGTTATTTTTCTATCATATAGTTATGGCATTACCGAAAGTAGATATAGAGCGCCCTCTTGTGTATAAAATTATAAATGTCCACAAACTGAAAATAAAACAAAATATAGAAATACATCAGATACCCCAAAACAATGTTTAAAACCAAACTCTGTAGACTGTTAGAGGTAACTATGGTGATAACAACAAACCTAATACTGATCGTCTTGTGATGTAAACACAATGCAGTTACAGACGCTCTGCCCTCTAGAGGGGAACCACAGCACTACACCATAATGGCTTCCTTTCACACAACAAATGTGCTTCAGTCACTGGCAGATCAATGGCAAACATACAGTACATGCGCTCAACGACACACACTATTATCCCTCTGCCAAGTGTAATGAGGATACATTTGCATGGTAGAGTATGATTGGGTAGTTGCAATTCTGCTCCATTTAGCCAGATGGATATTCATCAACCTAACTGACTCAGATGCCCTCAGTCCATCTACCTTTGTGTTAGAAGTGAGACAGCATCTAGTCCGTAATGGGAAGAAACACGCTGGGGAACTGGGTGCCATTGAACACAGACTTATTTAAACATACCACTTATAACTTGCGTAGCTCACTGAGAAGAAAAACCATTCAACTAACAAACGATATTGGGGGCATCAATTAACGTTGCATGCAAATTTTATTTTTTAATCTGACATTTGTTTTGCTAGATAAATCAAGGTTTGGGGCATTTTCAAATTGTCTGAGGTGGGCCAATAGCATATGAAATGGGAAGGGATTTCTCAGAAAAGCTTACAAACTAGATCACATCAACAGCCGATCAAGGTGAAATCCTCCACATAATAAACAAATGCAGGCAAACAGTTCTAGGGAAGTATTATAACAATGGTACTTTCCATCTTTCCTACTCAACTTTGACCTGTCCTGGGGTGCCTCAGAACACCATTCATTCTACAACCTGAAAATGTGCACTCTGCAACATCACCCCAGTACAGCAACAACATAGATGTCCAATATCCCAGGACTGCCCCTGTTGCATTGTCCTAATGTAGGCATGCATCAAGAAACTGAAAAGAACAAATAAAGTTTCCTGAAATAGGTTGGTGGTTGATGATCAGTTAACATACAGAAGATTACAATATATTCCAGAGTGCCCGTTTAACTCAAAATCTTTCAAAAATGTTCTTAACAAAAACTTTGGGCTGTTCAAAGCCTCTGCCTGGATAGTTTCCAGTCAATATAATAACCTTTAAAAGATTATCCCATAAACATCGTAGTTAATATATTAAATGACTAATGTATGTACAAAGTGAATATAAATCTTCAGTTAATACATTAAATATTTATCTTTTTCGTAATCTTCAAGAAAGATTTTTATACGGAACAACGATGGATAGAGAGCTTCTGTTAGCGGTACGGACTGGGTTCTCCACTCTGCGGTAAAGGGAACTCGTTTAGGAGGTCTGCATTGAAGTGTCGAGCACAGTGGAATGTCTATCAATTTGCATGTATAGCAGATGCATAAAAAAGCAGCTTAGAGTTGAAGCCGAAGCCGGTCCCTCTTTTAAACAACTATTTACACGACGCTGGTTCTCTCAGGGTCTTCTTAGAGTGCTGAAAAAAAAGAAAAGACTGCCTGGCAACTAGACAAAACTTCTGTTCCGTGAGAGAGATGACAGTGCTAGTGTGTGTGTGTGTGTGTGTGTGTGTGTGTGTGTGTGTGTGTGTGTGTGTGTGTGTGTGTGTGTACCAGTTCAGCAAGGGACAGAGGCAAAGCAAGAGGCCCAGACTACAGCATCTGCCCCCATTCTGCAGACACAAAAGGGCTCCCCAATTTCATCCCAATGTCCCTCTCTCCCAGTCATGCTTCTTTCCCGCCAACAGCCCACCCAGGCTGACAGAGGGTCAGCCCCGGCAAACACTCCTGCCCGCCCGCTTGCCCGTCCGACTCCTCTTATCCCTGTTGTTTCCTTCCCCTCTCCACCTAACGGTTCCTCTCTCCCTGCCAGGCTGTCTGTTCAGTGAGGTGTAATAACAGTGGACGGGGGCAGGGATCTGGATCTTAGGCAGCAGCCACAATGTGTCAGTCAGCACTAATTCCTTTCACCTGTGACCCAGATCCTCCCCCAGCCAATCAGCTAGCTGCTGCTATCAGGCAGTAGAGGCATTAGAGGCGGCAGACACACCAATACCTCTTATTCGGGGAATCAAGACTATAACCTGGCAATCTATATAATTTTACTAAGGGAATTTAGTTTGTGTGTTTCTGTTTGTGTGTTTGTAAAAGCTAGTATCGGTAAAGACCCATGAGTAGACCAGATTATTTGTTCAGTTGTTGTTCCAGTCCAAATCCTCAACGACCTCGTCACTCTTATATCTAGAAAGCTGAATATCTGCATCACCTCAGTATTTTCTGGAGCTTTAACAAAGTCAGCTGCAAATTCTCTGTACAATAACTTTTTCATATACCTTTATGATTTACATAGGTTTTTTTCTTCTTTGCAATGAATAGGTTTAAGGAATAAAAAACAAACGATGGTGACCAGAACGTGTCTGCCTCCTGACTGGGTGTGGCTGGTAGCTGGTAAAGAATGTCTGGGCCATATGTACAGACAGGTAGAATGCCCACGCAGGCTCCATTTCGGCTCCAGCGACTTCATTTGGCATGCCAGGTAGTAGTAGAAAGAGCGACTGAGTGGTAGTGTGAACCCAGTGTAAAACAGAGTTAAGGACAGACAACTGTTGTCCTGTCTGACGGACCTCCACCTTCCTCTGTGGGCCACACATCAAGTCCACCCCGACAGGAGGGAAAATAATTATCCACCTTTGAGCCAAACAGTAGTTTTTTGCTAATGAAACTATAAATTAAATCAAATAAATACTGTTTAAAGATAGGGGATTTGTGTAGAATACAAAATGAAAAAGCAAATTTTCCGTTAAATTAATAAACAAAGAAAAGTAGTCTCAGGTGGAGGGGCGTAGGTAGGGGTGGAGGGTGCGGCGTCTGGTGAAGGGGCTACTTCTGGCTGTTGCATGGCTCAGGGCCTGTGGCGTGTCCCTCTGCGTGGGGTGGGTGGGAGGGGGGGCTGGGGGTGTGTTGGGGGCGTGGGGAGGTGCTGGGGGAGGCGTTCTGGGACATCTGCTGCTGGAGTTGAGCAATGATCTTCTCCAGGGTCTCCCGGGCCTCCCGCTCCCTCCTCAGCTCCTCCTGCAGCTCCTCGCGGTCAGCCTCGGCACGCTCCAGCCTCCCACGCAGCTCTGCCAGCTGGAGCACAGAACACCAGCTCAGGTTAAGTCTGAACAGCACATGCACACACGCATACGCGCCAAGGCTGAAGAAGACCGGTAGCTGGTGTGTGTGTGTGTGTTTTTGTCACATTCTTTCATGCACTATGCCCAACACAACCCTAACCTTAACCTCAACAACCTAAAATTTATGCCTAAACTTTACATAGTCCCAATTCCTAACCTTAACCCTAAAAACATCCACACACATACACCCGCACGCACGCACGGAGGTGTGTGGGTGTGTGTAACCCAAGTTTTGTAATCCTGGCATGACATGTTATCCCCGGAACATATCATCCCATGGGCATTACTAGCTAGGTTAGGAGTCTGAAGTTTAAGTTTAACTTAAGGTTAAGTTTAGGCATAAAAGTTAGGATATTGAGGTAAGGTTAAGATAAGGCTAAGCAACAGGGATGTGTGTGTCAGGTTTAGTTCTCAGGTTCCCGCAGATTTGAAACAGCTGTGTGTGTACCATGTCTCAGGTCTCACCTGGTACAAACCAGATGTGAGTGTACCGTGTCTCACCTGGTTAGCGTAGTGCACCTCCTGGTGTGTGTGTGCATCGTCGCTGCACATGCAGCTCTGCTGCCGCAGCCGTTCCAGCCGGTGTTCCAGCTCGCTCTGCTCCTCCCTCACCAGGCCCAGCCTCTGGGCATGCTCAGTGTGCACCGCTTCCAGCTCGATCTGCAGGGCGTTCTGCTCCGCCGACAGCTGCTGCAGCCGCGCCGCCTCGCCTCCACGCAGTGCCTCCAGCTCCTACACAGCCCAGGGACACACTACGTTATCACGCTAATATCTCTGCTAGGCTTGGCTTACTGACATGGGGTGTTATCAAGATGTCCTATTACAGATTGTTTTGGAGCTGTCATTTATGATTCCCCTCCCATTGACGTAAAATATTGGATTTGTAATGTTGAAAATATGATTTTATTCTGTGTAAAACTAAAATCCTTCATCTATTTCCACAGTGTTCCTAGCTGCAGCGTTTTTTGCAGGGGGAGTCGTCCATCTCTGTCATCTCACCATCTCCAGCTGCAGCTGTTTGTGGAGGGTGGAGTGCAGCTTCTCCTGCTGTTTGCTATACATCTGAACAATCTCCACCACAATCCTGTCCTTATCGTCCTCGCAGCCTGACGACGGAGCATCTTTGCTCCCCGGCGCCGCTGTCGCCGTGGCTACTGCTACAGCAGAAGAACTCTTGTTGCAGGGGCTGGTCTCCATGGAAACTGGCTGCTGGCGCTCCCGATCGGCAAAGAGGAGTTGAGACTTGGCCTCGTGCATCGCAGGGGGCGGGGCATGGAGGTCTGAGGAGCGAGGAGGAGGAAGACAGGATATAGGTTAAGATATGACAGCAGTACAGAGACACTTTTATCCACACACACACACACACAACACCACAACCCCCTAACTCCGAGCCCACACAGTCAAACACACTGCCCTGCCCTTTATATCCAAAACCTCAACGACATTCACACCTTTAACCCGAAAGCTCACACCAAAACCTACCCCCAATTCGCAGATTTACCATAGGCACAACCCCTAAACCGGATATAGTATTTTCAGAGACACACTGTGTTCATACAGCGCTTCCTCTAACCTGTAACAGCATGGCCATCAGATGACTGACTGACTGATTGGTTAGCTGACTTGCTGACTGGCTCCTGATTGGCTGGCTGGCCGGCCCACTGACTAGGTCCTCCAGACCTGCGTCCCCATAACACCCTGTTCCCTGTTTTAGTGCACTAACATGAGTGAGGCCCATGGAGCTCTGGTCAGTTGTAGTGCACTGTATAGGCTGATATTTGGGGCATGTTAGCAGGACTAAAACAGCGCTTGGGGACTCATGCACTGAGTCACAGACACAGACAGACACAGACAGACACAGACAGACACAGACAGACACAGACAGACACAGACAGACACAGACAGACACAGACAGACACAGACAGACACAGACAGACACAGACAGACACAGACAGACACAGACAGACACAGA
>JACXGM010009466.1:0-27529 GCA_016801145.1 Umbra pygmaea
TGTCACGTTCCAGAGTCGAGACAGGCGCGAAGGTTCAATAATCCAAAATACTTTATTTAAGACAAAAGAATACTGCCGCGTGGGGCTTTACCAAATAATAGAAGGCACAAAAAACGGGAACGCGTACAGGGAAACATTGACAGACAAGAGACAAGGGGAGAACACCATGACTAAATACAAACACATACTAATTACTAACTCAAACCACCTGTGACTCCCAATGACCCAACCAATGACAAAACTAGACACAAGAGGGCAGCATATTCACACAAACAGAGGGAACACAGAGACATACACAAAACCCCTAACCCATGTGTGACAGCATTGAATGAGTGGATAAAGTGACCAGAGAATGACAGGGACTCGAGAAATGTAATTGATAGAGCGATAGTATGTTGTGTTTAGAAAAATATTGAAGAATGAATTTAGAAGACTCCATTGTGTGTAACAGCCTTTGCTGCAGTATGGAGGACACTTCTTTGAAATGTGATTTCCGTGTGACTATATGCCCATAAACATGTAGGATTTAAAAATTCTGGGCTGGAAAGAATCACATGATCTGTTTATTCTTTCATAACTCTTCTTTCAGAAAATGTATGTTTGAAATAGTGATGGGAAGTTTGATTCTTTTTACTGAGTCATATCTTTGGATCTCATTCATTGATAAGAAGTAATCATTTTGGTTTGTATCGTTCATTTGCGCATGTGCAGATTGAAATGAACGATAAGAACCAGTATACTGATCCATACCATAGGTACTGGATAATAGAAATAATAAGTCTTTGCAAAAAAGAAGGAAAGAGTGAAATTAATTTATCAAATATTGGATCATACAAGTAATGCACCTGCACAAATCCAAAAGCATTTAAGATAATGAACTCATCTCATGCATCTGGCAGAAGGTTTTACATTTGAGGCAATAAAATAAATGTAGCTGTCAGTGTGTGTTCACTTCCATCCCACAGCCTGGAGTATTATACACTGCTCAAAAAAATAAAGGGAACACTTAAACAACACAATGTAACTCCAAGTCAATCACACTTCTGTGAAATCACACTGTCCACCCAGGAAGCAACACTGATTGACAATCAATTTCACATGCTGTTGTGCAAATGGAACAGACAACAGGTGGAAATTACAGGTAATTAGCAAGACACCCCCAATAAAGGAGTGGTTCTGCAGGTGGTGACCACAAACCATTTCTCTGTTCCTATGCTTCCTGGCTGATGTTTTGGTCACTTTTGAATGCTGGCAGTGCTTTCACTCTAGTGGTACCATGAGACAGAGTCTACAACCCACACAAGTGGCTCAGGTAGTGCAGCTCATCCAGGATGGCACATCAATGCATGCTGTGGCAAGAAGGTTTGCTGTGTCTGTCAGCGTAGAGACAGGCCAGTACATCAGGAGACGTGGAGGAGGCAATAGGAGGGCAACAACCCAGCAGCAGGACCGCTACATCCGCCTTTGTGCAAGGAGGAACAGGAGGAGCACTGCCAGAGCCCTGCAAATGTGCATGTGCATGTGTCCACTCAACCGGTCAGAAACAGACTTCATTAGGGTGGTATGAGGGCCTGACGTCCACAGGTGGGGGTTGTGCTTACAGCCCAACAATGTGAAGAACGTTTGGCATTTGCCAGAGAACACCAAAATTGGCAAATTCGCCACTGGCACCCTGTGCTCTTTACAGATGAAAGCAGGTTCACACTGAGCACATGTGACAGATGTGACAGAGTCTAGAGACTCCGTGGAGAACGTTCTGCTGCCTGCAACATTCTCCAACATGACCGGTTTGGCAGGGGGTCAGTAATGGTGTGGCTTGGCATTTCTTTGGGCCGCACAGCCCTCCATGTGCTCGCCAGAGGTAGCCTGACTGCCATTAGGTACCGAGATGAGATCCTCAGACCCCTTGTGAGACCATATGCTGGTGCGGTTGGCCCTGGGTTCCAACCGCTAGTGCGGTTGGCTGGTGCGGTTGGCCCAATGGGCTTCACGATTATCGGGATTTTTTTGGTGAAAGACCATTTGTTTTTCATGCAAGTTTGACAAAGTTGTATTCAAAAGCATTCATCTGCATGGACCTTTTGTTTCCAGTTGAGTGAGAGTTGACTGTTGAGCCAGAACATCAAATAATTACTTCGAATGATTTAAGAAGATTGACAGATTATAGAATTTCAAAGTGAATATGTTATTAGTTACAAATCCATTGGCAAAAGCCTAGGTTAGCTAATTGTTTATAGAACATGATGTTTTAACTGGAATGTATGGTAAAGATAACCTAACCAGCTAACATACTGTACTGTACACTCACCTACATGATTATTAGGAACACCATACTAATACTGTGTTTGACCCACTTTCGCCTTCAGAGCTGCCTTAATTCTACGTGGCATTGATTCAACAAGGTGCTGAAAGCATTCTTTAGAAATGTTGGCCCATATTGATAGGATAGCATCTTGCAGTTGATGGAGATTTGTGGGATGCACATCCAGGGCATGAAGCTCCCATTCCACCACATCCCAAAGATGCTCTATTGGGTTGAGATCTGGTGACTGTGGGGGGCGTTTTAGTACAGTGAACTCATTGTCATGTTCAAGAAACCAATTTGAAATGATTCAAGCTTTGTGACATTGTGCATTATCCTGCTGGAAGTAGCCATCAGAGGATGGGTACATGGTGGCCATAAAGGGATGGACATGGTCAGAAACAATGCTCAGGTAGACCGTGGCATTTAAACAATGCCCATTTGGCACTAAGGGGCCTAAAGTGTGCCAAGAAAACATCCCCCAAACCATTACACCACCACCACCAGCATGCACAGTGGTAACAAGGCATGATGGATCCATGTTCTCATTCTGTTTACGCCAAATTCTGACTCTACCATCCGAATGGTTCAACAGAAACCGAGACTCATCAGACCAGGCAACATTTTTCCAGTCTTCAACTGTCCAATTTTGGTGTGCTCTTGCAAATTGTAGCCTCTTTTTCTTATTTGTAGTTGAGATGAGTGGTACCCGGTGAGGTCTTCTGCTGTTGTAGCCCTTCCCTCTCTAGGTTGTGCGTGTTGTGGCTTCACAAATGCTTGGCTGCATACCTAGGTTGTAACGAGTGGTTATTTCAGTCAAAGATATTTTCAGAACATTTTAGAGAGCATCGCAGGCCACATTACTTTTTAAACCAACATGCTTTAAAAACACAAAAGAATATTAAACTCATATTTATGTATATTTTGTCTTTTCCATGCAACACCAATTATATAATTTAACAACAATTTACTTTAACAATGTTTTTTTACTCTGTTTGCAAATGTTATTATGGCAGGTGATGGCCTAACAAATCCCCTTTCAAGGGTATTACTCAACAGAAATATTTCAACATATTTGCCTTATAATTTAAGTTATTGTTTTACTTAACAGAGTATATTACATAAGGTATAATGTTAACATCATTTATTAGGGCAGCCATAAGCTTAAGAAATCACTTTAAGATTTTCACTCAATGCAAATGTTGGTATGAATAGTTTTGTTGTAAACTGACTTGTACAATATTGTTTTTGTTTGTTCTTTAACCTACAACAGCTATTCTGGCAGCCCAGACCCATGGAATCAACCTTTATTGTAACTTACTCAATGTGAACTGGAGAGCCTCTTAAGGACATTGACAAGCGAGGTGAAGTCAGGAGTCTGTTGAAGCAATGTGCAGTACTTCTGCAAGATGTTCATCTGTGAGGCTAGATCTGTGCTTGGACTTGTTGAATCAATGAAAACGTCTATTCACACACATAGGTTGACCCACAGAGCACACACATCTTCTGAGCATGTGCTCTGAACCTGGGAAAGTATGTGCATTCAAAGAGGCATAGAATTGTTCCGCAAGCAGTGCATCAGACTGCAAGTCAACTGAAGTTGGAGGTCATCCATAGTGGTGTCCAAACTGCATGTGAATGGAGATTAAACCAAAGCCATGTCATTTTCCAGCTTCCTAAGGTCCTCACAGTGGCGTAAAAATTCCCCATGAAATGCAGTAGGGTTTCGTATCTCTCTCACTTGTCAGCAGGGGGCGATATTTGTTGCAGAGTGGGTAGATATGTGATGTTCCAGCTTTCCAGATGATGAGAAAATAGCAGAAGCTTGGTCATGAAGGCCTTGAAAAATGACTACATCTTAGGGCTGTTAAGGTACACAGGTACGTAACTGTACCATACAGTACATGGTGCTATTCGTGGGTTCGCATGTGTACCCGATCACATAGAACATTAAATTATTAATAAAGAAATGGCTAGCTACTGTATTTTTAATGCTTCTTCAAAAAACCTTTCATCTACATATCAGGAAATAATTATTTTGCTCGTTTGGAAAGTAAAGAATTTAGCAACAGGGCAATGCATTTGCAAACTGTACGTAATATCACAATCAAATTTATGTTCACTTGCAGGCTTCACAATGTTACTTTGGTAGCCATGTTCTCATTATTGGGGGGGGGGGCACATTGCCTGTCTGTAACATTGAGGGGGACATGTTCCCCCCCTAAATCCTACAACTTTATCGGTAGCAGATGTTGTTCGGTAGCAGAAGCAGATGTGAATTTTTTTTTGTAACCTCTCTGTATTCAAGCAGCCCTTATCAGCAGAAATTGATCAGGAAAAAGAAATTACAAGAGCGATAGCCGTGTTTTTAGCTGTGGACATGCGCCTATCATTATTATTTTTTTTTGTGATTTTTCCTAAATTTCCTCCCTTCCCAAATCCCTCTCTAATCCTGCCTTGTCGGCAGCTCTGCAACTCCTTGTACAGATCTGTGGGATGACGAGGGGCGCACACATGGTTCATCCAACCGCATGTCACCTGAGCCAAATTCTATACGCACATTTCACCCAGATATTTAGGAGATATATGCTTTTTAAGGGAGGAGTCTGTAATTTGTTTTCTAATGGTAATAATCTTTTCCTTAAAATAGTTCATGGATTCAACTGCCAAAACGTTATCCAACCTCATTTGTGTAATTCTGCTTTTTAGTTAACTTTGCAAGAGAAATAGGCTGATCAAGCAGAAGTGAACACATTTCGATAATGTAGAGTACTGTCATTCCAAGCTCGTCTAAATATTTCCAACTTGGTGGAACACCATTTCTGCTCCAGGCTTGTGGAGGCTTACTTTAGGACTTTGGAGTTTTCTGTATACCAGGGAGCAAGTTTCTTGTTGTGGATATGTTTAGTTGTTAGCGTTGCAACTGCATCCAGGGTGTTACACAGGGTTAGGTGTAAATCTTCAGTTAGACCATTCACAGATGTGTCAACTCTAACATCATTGGTATTGTAGGTTGAGTCAGGAAGGGCATCCAAGTACATTTGGGTTGTCAGAGAATTGCAGCTCTTAAGATTCCCCAGTTGGGTTCCAAATGGAGTAACTGATGTGATAGCCAATGTAATCGAAACGTGTTCAGACATTTCTGGATTATGAGGAAAAACACTGAGATCTACCACATCTACAGTATTCCATGAGACAAACTAGGTCTAACGTGTGACTATGGAAGTGTGAAATGTGTTGGACAAAACATCAATTATTGTTCTAAAAGCCTTTTGGAGAGGGTCATTTGAGTTCTCCATATGAATGTTGAAATCACCACAAATTATAATATTAACTGCCATGACTAGATAAGAATTCAGCCAGATAAGAATTCAGGGAATTCATTAAGAAACACCAGGGTCCCTATTTTAATTATCTAAGTGCACAGCGTAAAGCGCTTGGCGCAAGTTCGCTTTGGGCATGTCCAAATTCACATTTGCTAGTTTGACGGTGCATTGCTATTAGGATGGCGGATTTGCACCGTAATATTTTTATTTGTAATATTTTGCATGTTTGTGTGCTGCTGCGCTTCCCTGTGTGTGTGCAACAAGCATAGTGTGCAAGCAATGTGCATAAGCCTTGGTGCATTTGACTAATTTGCTGTTAAAATAACTATGACATGCTGCGCCATTGACTTTAGACCAGATTTCTGTTGGTCAATTTTGCGATCAAAGAATTTGTATTGGGAGCAAAGCCAACTCTGGCAATTTTGTCGTCCTAGGTGAGATTTTGTGATGGCGAACATTTTGACACAGTTAACATTTTGAGTTCCACAACAATCTTGTTTTAGTTTAGTTAGTTAGTGTACCTTCATTTTACCAGGCAAGATAACTGAGAATATGTTCTCATTTGCAGCAATGGTTTGCGGAGAATGGGGAAGAGGGAATGAATGAGCCAATTGAAAGCTGGGGATTATTAGGTTGACATGGTGGAATGAAGGCCAGATTGGACATTCGTCCAGGACAGCGAGGTTGACAGAAAGACGGCACCATACACAGAGCAGATGTGCCCATCACTGCCCTGGGTCATTGGGAATGATCTTTAGACCAGAGGGAATAGTGCCCCCTACTGGCCCTCCACACCACTTCCAGCAGCATTTGTTTCCCATACAGGGACTAACAAGGCTCGACCCTGCTTAGCTTTAAAATGCAAACCAGCAGTGGAATACAGGGCGCTTACATGGTTCATGTCCAATGTGTGTTTAAATGTGTTATTTAACACATTTAAACACACAGATGCAGACCGCTTCTGTGCCGGGGGTATTATTGCGCTATACCAGCTAGAACACGTCGTCTCAAACTGTCAGCAGTGTTCTGTGCGCTTTTCAACTTGTGAGTTCATTCTTCCAAGAACAACTAGCAAGAGTGTTTGTCCCATGTACACAAGTCTGTTCTTTGCATTCTTGGTTTTGATAAACAGCCTCTGACTAGACCTAAATACAAAATAGCAGCACAAAACAACGTCCGTACTCAGCCGGCAGGCATGAATAACTTACGAAATCACTAATATGTAAATTATTATATGTCCACCCTGCCTGCCATAGAGCATGAAAGATACATACACAAACTTAATTTGGTCAATTTAAAAACATGTCGCTTCATTCTCCCCGTGTCAAATTGGTGTAACAACCCAACCCAGTGGCCAGAGATGTCTTACCCGGACATTTACTCGTACCTCATCGAGTCACCAGGTTTTAAGCCAATGAATGATTTTACTTTGTTTTTTAAAGTAAACAGCTTTAAACGTATATATTATGTATATATTATGTCTTTATATTTAGAGTACTGAGTACACTTTTCTGGACAGCAATACAAATAAACTGTAGCCTATGTTGAAGGTTGCATTCTTGTAATCACAAGACACTGACGTTACCTATGATTATGCCAATAAAAGTAAAATACGTACCTATTTCCACCCATCCCCTGTTATCACCCCTTTACATTTCACTGAATATTAAGTTCTTAGGCCTACATGATAAGAAATGTTGTCCACAAACATAAGTGTGTGGAGATACAGTCTTCTCGACGGTACAGTAGAGCTAGCTGCAGCCATAATTGCCTTCTTTCTGGATATTTATTTTTACCTGGAAAAATAATGAATTTCAAATTTGTTTTTTTTCTAACATTATTGGTGCACCCAACCAAACAACAACTCTTTGGCATGTTGTAGTTAGTCCACTTTCTCGATCCGATATGCAAACTGTCATTGACTGTTAAGTGGGCGTGAATCTGTTCAGAGGCATTCTATGACGTAGTACCTTTTTTTGCGTATTGTGGGGAGTATTTGTATTTGGGGGTGTACAATCATTAGTTGTTGCGTTTTGCCCTTCAGGGCCACCATAGCAAGGACATTTTATATTGTGCAGAACTACTAACCCATGGTTATAGTTACAGATCCACACTATTTGGCCATCTCACTGGAAAGCAGAAATCCTTTTGAAATAACATTCTGAATCACATTTGTTGCTAAGACAACCTACACGTTTGTTAGACACTTTTGAGAGAACTATAAGGAAAATCCAGGCAACATATTGTTGTGGTTAATTAAATGTAATTCTTCATTATCTGCAAGCTACAGTAGGTATATGCAAAACATATACTGTTGAAGGAACATTCTATTTATTATTAAGTGGGCAACAGCTGTCTATGTAAGATTTTGAAGCCACAGTGTTCTTTCTTACCACAGAGTGTGCGCCTTGGGGGTTCCTGCTTTAATCCCATCATATAATGAATGTGTTAGTGCACCAACAACCCCACAGTGCTCTCAGGATCAATGCATCTGATAGCAATCAGCCAGAGAAGGTCAGCAATAATGCAGCCATGCAGTGGAGAGAGGTGAATCATGTCTCCACAACGTCAGCATAATTGGTCAATTAACCTTACCAAACCTTTGATTTTAAAAACAAACAGGATAAAATGGCATCTGGCATTGGTATATTATGGTATGTTAATTGTCTCAATAACCCAGTTGGATTCCAGTCAGCTAGCGGTGGTGTCACATTGGATTATCCTTTAAACATGAGCCTTTTCCTCGTTTAAATAAATAAAAAAAATGTTCATGCTGTATAGATGGTTAATGAGGTTCCATATCCGATAGTAATTACAGTAGCTGTTTTTTATTTGGAAGCAACAGGTGTGTTCCATACTTTTCATTGAAGTACAGTGCCTTGCGAAAGTATTCGGCCCCCTTGAACATTTCAACCTTTTGAAACATAAAGATATAAAACTGTAATTTTTTGTGAAGAAGCAACAACAAGTGGGACACAATCATGAAGTGGAACGAAATTTATTGGATATTTCAAACTTTTTTAACAAATAAAAAACTGACAAATTGGGCGAGCAAAATTATTCAGCCCCTTCACTTTCAGTGCAGCAAACTCTCTCCAGAAGTTTAGTGAGGATCTCTGAATGATCCAATGTTGACCTAAATGACTAATGATGATAAAGAGAATCCACCTGTGTGTATTCAAATCTCTGTATAAATGCACCTGCTCTGTGATAGTCTCAGAGCTCCGTTGAAAGCACAGAGAGCATCAAGAAGAACAAGGAACACACCAGGCAGGTCCGAGATACTGTTGTGGAGAAGTTTAAAGCCAGATTTGGATACAGAAAAATTTCCCAAGCTTTAAACATCCCAAGGAGCACTATGCAAGCGATAATATTAAAATGGAAGGAGTATCAGACCACTGCAAATCTACCAAGACCCGGCCGTCCCTCTAAACTTTCAGCTCATATTAGGAGAAGACTGATCAGAGATGCAGCCAAGAGGCCCATGATCACTCTGGATGAACTGCAGAGATCTACAGCTGAGGTGGGCGAGGCTGTCCATAGGACAACAATCAGTCGTATACTGCACAAATCTGGCCTTTATGGAAGAATGGCAAGAAGAAAGCCATTTCTGAAAGATATCCATAAAAAGTGTTGTTTAAAGTTTGCCAAAAGTCACCTGGGAGACACACCAAACATGTGGAACAAGGTGCTCTGGTCAGATGAAATGAAAATTGAACTTTTTGGCAACAATGCTAAACGTTATGTTTGGCGTAAAAGCAACACAGCTCATCACCCTGAACACACCATCCCCACTGTCAAACATGGTGGTGGCAGCATCATGGTTTGGGCCTGCATCTCTTCAGCAGGGACAGGGAAGATGGCTAAAATTGATGGGAAGATGGATGGAGCCAAATACAGGACCATTCTGGAAGAAAAACTGATGGAGTCTGCAAAAGACCTAAGACTGGGACAGAGATTTGTCTTCCAACAAGACAATGATCCAAAACATAAAGCAAAATCTACAATGGAATGGTTCACAAATAAACATATCCAGGTGTTAGAATGGCCAAGTCAAAGTCCAGACCTGAATCTAATCGAGAATCTGTGGAAAGAATTGAAAACTGCTGTTCACAAACGCTCTCCATCCAACCTCATTGAGCTCGAGCTGTTTTGCAAGGAGGAATGGGCAAAAATGTCAGTCTCTCGATGTGCAAAACTGATAGAAACATACCCCAAGCGACTTACAGCTGTAATTGCAGCAAAAGGTGGTGCTACAAAGTATTAACTTATTAATTAAACTTATTAAACTAATTTTGCACGCCCAATTTTTCCAATAAATTTCGTTCCACTTCATGATTGTGTCCCACTTGTTGTTGATTCTTCACAAAAAATTACAGTTTCATATCTCTATGTTTGAAGCCTGAAATTTGGCAAAAGGTCGAAAAGTTCAAGGGGGCCGAATACTTTTGCAAGGCACTGTATGTCTCTTTATCCTGAGTAGGATATCTCCTGTTTTCCGAGAGCCCTATGAGCTAATTTATCATATGGTATCATAGCTGTTTTAAATACATTTGATTTGACTCAACATGTACATGAATCCACACACAACCGTGGACACACCCTAGACTTACGTATCAGGAAGAGCCTAAACATTTTATTGATTATTGTTAAGGATGTAGCACTATCTGATCATTTCTGTATTTTCTTTGATATATTGATCTCTCCTAAAATTGAAGCTAGATCTCTGTCTGTCAAAAAGAGATGCCTGAATGAAAACACTAGGGTGCTATTTATGAAGACTTTATCTTTAACACCAAGCAGCGGACTCTGTTTATTTTCTCATTGATTCTTTTAACTCAAAAGTTAAGAGTGCAATTGATGATATTGCTCCTGTGAAAGTCAGGAAGAAAAATGGCAGACAAAAGGCACCATGGAGAAACTCAACAACAGTTCAAAATATGAATAGAATGTGCAGAAAATCTGAGCGCATGTGGCGGAAGACAAAACTTGAAATCCATTATGACATCTATAAAAACACCCTTCATGCCTTTAATGTAGAACTACTCAAAGCTAGATAGACCTTTTTCTCAAATATTATAAACAGCAACTTTAACAACACACACTCTTTTTGCTACTATAGAGAGACTAACAAACCCCCCAAGTCACATTCCCAGTGAAATGCTCTCAGACAGTAAATGCAATGAGTTTGCTTCTTTCTTCTCAGAGAAAATCAATAATATCCGAAAGGTGATCAGCACATCTTTGAGTTGCGCTGAGGTCAGACAGATCAGACCACAACCTCAGAAATTAGAAACTATGTCTGTTTTCAAAGCAATTAATGGTAACATTCTGGAAAAAACAGTACAGCACCTTAAAACATCAACCTGCGCCCTTGACACACTTCCCACATTTTTTTTTAAAGTGTGTTCAACTGTTTAGAAGCAGATCTCCTAGAATTGGTAAATTCCTCACTTCTTTCTGGGATTTTTCCAAAGTCCCTAAAAACTGCAGTTGTTAAGCCCCTCCTGAAAAAGAGCAATTTGGATCACACCATACTGACCAACTACAGACCAATCTCAAATCTCCCTTTCATAGGCAAGATCATTGAAAAAGTTGTTTTCAATCAGCTGAACAAATTTTTAAGCTTAAATGGACACTTTGACAATTTTCAATCTGGCTTCCGACCAAATCACAGTACAGAGACAGCGCTCGTAAAGATAATAAATGATTTTCGCCTCAATACAGATACAGGCAAACTATCAGTGCTGGTAATACTCAACCTTAGTGCTGCATTAGACACTGTCAACCACAACATACTTCTTGACCGGCTGGAAAACTGGGTCGGGCTTTCTGGGATGGTCCTAAAATGGTTCAGGTCATACCTAGAAGCGAGAGGTTACTATGTGAGTATAGGCAACCATAAGTCTGAGTGGACATCCATGGCATGTGGAGTCCCACAAGGCTCAATTCTCACGCCACTCCTATTCAACCTGTATATGCTCCCACTGAGCCAAATAATGAGAAAGAAACAAATTGCTTTCCACAGCTATGCAGACGACACCCAGATCTACTTAGCCAAACGACTACAGCCCCATTGACTCCCTATGCCAATGCATTGATGAAATTAACAATTGGATGTGCCAAAACTTTCTTCAATTAAACAAAGAGAAAACCGAAGTCATTGCATTTGGAAACAAAGAAGAAGTTCTCAAGGTGAATGCATACCTTGATGGTAGGGGTCAAACAACTAAAGATCAAGTCCGGAATCTTGTTGTGATTCTGGAGTCAGACCTTAGCTTCAGTAGTCATGTTAAAGCAATAACTAAATCAGCATATTATCATCTTAAAAAAATCTCAAGAAATTAGATGCTTTGTTTCCAGACAAGACTTAGAAACTTGTTCATGCTTTCATCACCAGCAGGGTGGATTATTGTATTGGCCTCCTCACTGGTCTTCCCAAAAAGACCATAGGACAGCTACAGCTCATACAGAATGCTGCGGCCAGGATTCTAAGCAGAACCAGGAAATATGAGCATATCAAGCCAGTCCTCAAGTCTCTACACTGGCTCCCAGTCACATTTAAGATAGACTTTAAAGTATTATTACAGTAATTTAAATCACTTAATGCCCTAGGATCTAAATACATTGCAGATATGCTCATTGAATATAAACCCAACAGACCACTCAGATCATCAGGATTACATCAGCTAGAGATACCAAGGATTCAGACAAAACGCGGAGAATCTGCTTTTAGCTACTATGCCAGCCGCAGCTGGAACCAGCTCCCAGAGGAGATCAGATGTGCTCCAACAGTAGTCACCTTTAAATCCTGACTTAAGTCCGAACTGATTGCACTATATTTTATATGGTTCGTTCAGTCTCTTTTATTTCTTAAACTGTACTATTTTTCTACTTGTTTTTTACTTTTACTTTAATTGCTTTAATTTTATCTTGAATCTGTTTAAAATTTTATGTTTTCATCTTTATATAAAGCACCTTGAATTGCCATTGTGTATGAAATGTGCTATATAAATAAACTTGCCTTGCCATGGGTTGGCTGTCCATATTTCGCAATAAGCTTCCTGACTGAGTGAGCTGAGTACATCTGATGATGCTGGTGAGAAGGCCATATATATCAGTTATACAAGGTTTCTGCTGTGATTTCAAACTGGTCACCAATGACATCAAAGGGGCAATGGGGAGTTACTACAGACATAATGTATCTTGACTGTAAATTCATCCAAATATTCATGATGAATATAAGTTAGGAATGCTTAATTTAAGATTGTTTCACTCCAATGTGCAGGTAAATGTAAACAAACATTCTACAGCCTAAAAATGTGATTCAAACAATAATTAATATTTTTAAATCTTGAACATTTATGGTCTGTACTTGCACCTGTAGCACTTTCTAAGGCTGTCTTCAGCTGCTGAGTCCTGCAGCTAATGCTGATATTTTCAGTCCATAATTTTGGTAAAAGATATGTGTCCAGTGACAATAAAAAGTGTCATTTCGTGTTTGTTTTGATTTGATTTATTCGGATCCCCATTAGTTGATGCCCAAACATCATTCTACTCTTCCTGGGGTTCACACAAAGCACACAACAACACAAAACTAACAAACCTTCACAAACAGAACTAAAATAACAATACAAAAACTGAACAGGAAAACAGAAAATCACAGATAAAAAGTACAATACATTAAGTAAAAATGTTCTCTAATTTCAAGATGTGCAAACCAACTATCAAGAATAAAAAACAAGAATACAGTAAGATATATTGTGTACTCTGTTGTCAATTATAAACAGTTGTCATATTTTACATTCTGAGTTCTTACGTTCTTAGTTCTGAGGTTTGTCAATATTACCTGGAAGAGAATTCTATTCATACATACATAACACTGTGTCATTTTGAGTTTGTTTTGGTTTTTGGAATTGTAGTTTCCACTGATGGCATGTCTTGTGGTGTGTTTGTGTAAATCAGAACTAAGTATTAAATGCTTATACAAATAGTCTGGGGTTTTCAGTGCCTTCATGTTCTTCATAAAACACAGAAGTGATGAGTTTAACCTCTTATCAACCTTCAGCCATAATAGTTGGTCATGCATTTTGGTTATATTAGTTCTCATTGTGCACCTAAGGGCAAGCCTAGCTGCTCTTTTCTGAACCTGTTGTAGCTTCCCTATATTCACCTTTGTAGTCCCTGACTGAACCGCTGAACAATTATCTAAATGTGACAGTACAAGTGTTTGCAAAACTTGATTTGTCAGATGTGGTGTTAAGAAAGAAGTGCATCTTTTAACTACAGGCACATTTCTCCCCAACTTTTGTAATGTACTGTATATGTTTTGTCCATGACAGATTACAATCTAAAGTTACACCAAGAAGCTTTGTTTTCTGTACTTGCCCAACAACAACATTGTTCAGCACCAAGTTCAACCTATGGTCAGAAGTTAATGAATGTTTGGTTCCAAATATTATACTCTGACTCTTACATATATTCAGAACAAGTTTGTTTTTGTCAGGACCCAGGCTAGGAATAGTGATAACAATAATACTTATTGAGGATAATAGGTCAGGAATAATGGTGAGCAATTAAGATGACTGGATGTAGTGGCTGGAACCAGGTGAGGGGAGTCCAGGTGAGCAGATACCAGGTGAGAGGAGACCAGGTAGGTGATGACCAAGTGCACAGCACTCATACTGGCAATGATAGCTTCACTAACAAAACAAATAATAGCACAGTGCTCAGACTGGCTAGGAATAGTAATGGCACAAGACTAGAATGCACTAGTAGTACAATATTCTGTCAGGGACTGATTGGTGATCTGGTACTGGAACGTGATGAAGACAAACAAAAACAGAGACAGACCAAGCACACATAAGGACACCATGATCAGAGAATAGACGCACAAGGAAAAGGGAAACAGGTTCAGGAGTGCGGGTTCAGTTTTTAGTGATCCAATTAAATAAATACTGCTGTTATTTTTTTATGGCTGCAGTTATTTCTTCAACATTAGGTGCAGACATATATACCTGAAAAAAGATAATGTCTAAACAAACAATGGACACCGCGACGACCAGGCAACAAAACACCAGAGTCTCACCAGAGTCTCACATGAGGAGCTCTTACAGTTTTGGAATCGACCTGCTGGATGTCCAGAATAGATCCCGGTGAAATTAAGGAAAAGAAGGCAAGGATGTCGTGCTGACATGATGGTGAGGAACAAGAACACGGGGAGTCGGTGGAGATACAAGCCCTGTCTTCCCTCATTAGTCATGGGGAACGTCCGCTCACTGATTAACAAGATTGATGAACTCTTGGCTCTGGTCAGTGGACAGAGAGAGTATCGGGAGTGCAGCACGCTATGTCTTACTGAAACCTGGCTGAATGGGAAAACTCCAGACTGCTCAGTGGAACTAGCCGGCTTCTTGCTCGTTCGTGCAGATAGGAAGAAACAGAGTGGTAAGAAGTTGGGAGGAGGACTTGCTGTCTTTGTTGCCTCCAAATGGTGTAACCCAGAACATGTTACCATGCCGGATGTTGAGGTGCTGGCTGTCGGGTTGAGACCATACCATCTGCCTCGAGAGTTCTAGGCCGCCATTGCCATCACTGTTTACATCCCGCCATCGGCAGTGGCGGCACGCTCTTGTGACGTCATTCACTCCACCATAGCAGACATGGCATTCGAACGCGCTCATCATCGTTAACAGAGATTTTAACCATGCCAAAATCACAAGGACACTGAGTTACTTCAAACAGTACATTACCCCTCTACTCCACTGCCCTTCACTCCCCTCCACCCCAGAAATTAATCAGCCATGTGAGACGACAGCTCAATAAAATCCGGATCAACAAGGCCAGGGGACACAATAACATCCACCGAGGGTCCTCAAGTTGTGTGCAGAGCAGCTGGCAGGTGTATTCCAGCACCTTTTGACCTCTTGCTGAGGTTGAAGATGGTGCCGAAGATCTGGAAGACATCCTGCATCGTCTCTGTCCCAAAAAAGGGGCATTCCAGTGACCTCTCTAACTTCAGGCCTGTGGCACTAACTTCTCATGTAATGAAGACTTTCGAGAGACTGGTTCTGCAGCACCTCAGGCCCCTGGTATGTGATTGCCTGGACCCCCTGCAGTTTGTGTATCAGGCTAACATCAGCGTGGACAACGCCATCATCTACCTGTTTAACAGAGCTTCACCCACCTCGAGAAGCCACACATCACCGTGAAGATCATGTTTTTCACTTCTCCAGTGCTTTTGACACCATCCAGCCTCTCTGGCTGGCTGAGAAGCTCTCCGTGGTGCAGGTGGATCAGAACCTGGTGGCCTGGATCACAGACTACCTCACTAACAGGCTGCCGTATGTCAGGCTGCAGGGCTGCCTGTCAGACATGGTGGCGAGCAACACCCCAAGAAACTGTACGTTTGCCGTTTCTTTTGAAACTCTACACCTCTGACTTTGGATACAACTCTGGAACGAGCCACGTTTAAAAGTTCTCAAATGGCTCCTCCATCGTCGGCTGTATTACAGATTACAGTAAGGAGGACATGTCATGGAACTTAAGGAAAAACTAAAACATTATACAAAGCATTGACTATATGAACGAACACAAATACAACAGAATATATACAACATATTTTAAGGAGTCCATGTTCTCATTCTCTGGACACCAGCCCTCACGGGGCTGGGCATTACAATGACATTATTCTTTCATCTTTTAGGCCTTTTCTGGCTAGCTACGCAATGGAGTACTTTAATGCATGCGATCGAGCATTGTCCTGCATGAAAACAATTTTTTAACTGGCAGTAGGTTTGGGAGTTGAGTTTGGGTCCATCTCCAACCCGAAAAGGTCCAACTAGCTCATCTCTAATAATACCAGTACCCTACCTGCCCTTTGCTGGCGTCTGAGTCAAAGTGGAGCTCTGTGCGGAGTACAGAGGCCTGATTCAGAGCTTAATTGCCTGGTGTAACAGCAACCCTCTTCAGCTTAATGCAGGGAAAAGAAGGAGCTGGTGGTGGACTTCAGATGTAGCAAAGGGTCCCACACCCCTGTTGTAATAAGGGGTGAGGCAGTAGAGATGGTGGACACCTACAGGTTCCTGGGGGTGCAACTCAACAATAAACTGGACAGAAAATACAGAGGTCCTCTACAGGAAAAGACAGAGCAGGCTGTTCTTCCTGAGGAGGCTCAGGTCCTTCAACGCTGCTACGGATGTTCTACCAGTCTGTAATGGCCAGTGTAATCTTATTTGCTGTAGTTTGCTGGGGAGGTATTGGGACTTGTGGCGCAAACAAACTGGGCAAGCTGGTGAGGAAGGCCAGCTCGGTAGTGGGGATGGAACTGGACAGTGTGGAGGAAGTGATTGAGAGGAAGATGAGAGGGAAGCTGACAGCCGTCATGGACAACACCTCTTATCCTTTCTATGCTGAGCTGAGGCAGTTCAGGAGCTTCTTCAATCACAGACTCATCCAGCCTTTGGAGGCTCATTTGTGCCGTCAGCCATCAGAATCCACAACACCACAGCACCAAACTGACAGGTTTTCCTGGACCCATTCAGAAATGTATCTACCTGGTTATAAATAATCATTATTGTCTGTAAATTTTAAATAGTGTGTAAATACTTTCACGCAGAAGATACATTGTATATATTGTGCTATCAGTGTATATGTACATATACATCTATGCTGAATGCTCTATTTAATACTGCACATGTTCCTTTATATTCCTTTGTGCTGCTATGTTGACCGAAATGTCCCCTACGGGGGATTAATAGAGTCTTATCTTATCTTATATATTGTTGAGTCATCCGCACACATGGACACACAAGCTTTCTTACAAACCAATGGGAGATCATTTGTAAAGATAGAATAAAGCAGTGGTCCCAATGAAGAACCTTGAAACTTGTGGAATTCTATATTTTACCTTTTTTACATTTGAAAAACTTCCATAAAAAAACTAAGTAACTTACTATCCATGCTAAAGCAGCTGAAGTAAAGCCGTAGCACTTAAGTTTCCCTAATAGCAAACTATGATCAATAATAAAAAAAGGCAGCCCTTAAATCTAGTAGCACTGCTCCTACAACATTTGGTTGATCAATATATTTTAGCCAATCATATGTCATTTGTGTGAGAGCTGTACAGGTTGAATGTCTTCTATAATCATGCTGGTATTCACTTAACAGTTTGTTTTTACAAAATAACATTGTATCTGGGTAAATATATTTATTCCATTAGTTTGCTTATAACAGGCAGTCAGATGATTGTTGTACTATTTGAGCCAGTAAAGGCAGCTCTGATATTTTTTGGTAATGGGATTACCTTTGCCTCTTTCCAAATTGGTGGATACATTTTTATTATCAAGACTGAAGCTCTGCTTCCCCTAATATGTCAAAACAATAATAGTCAAATATGTACTATTGTGTTAACATTTTATTGACAAACAATGTGTTAGAACACAGTCAGTTCATTCAGAATCAGTTAGATATAGGAGGTCGACTGACTCGATTTCCTTCTCATACATTACAGTAGCATCACAGTCTCAAAGAAAACAGTAAGTAATGCACTCCACCGCCATGGCCTGTATGCACGCTCACAACGCAAGACTCCATTGCTGAAATAAAAGCATGTTGAAGCTCGTTTAAAATTTGCTTTTACAACATTTGGAAAAGCCAGTGAAATACTGGGAGAATAGTGTGGTCAGATAAGAGCACAATTGAACTGTTTGGATGCCATAATACACACCATGTTTGGAGGAGTAATGGCACTGCACATCACCCTAAAAACACCATACCAACACTGAAGTTTAGAGGTGGGAACATCAGGATGTGGACCTGCTTTTCAGCAAATGGTACAGGCAAACTTCACATAATTGAAGGAAGGATGAATTAGCAAATGTATTGAGACATTCTTGACAAACATCTGCTGCCATCTACCAGGATGATGAAGATGAAACAAGGGTGGATATTTCAGCAAGACAATGATCCCAAACACAAAGCCAAGAGTGGTTTCAAAGAAAGAAAATAAAGTTGCTAGAATGGCCCAGCCAATCATCTGACTTAAAGCCCATTGAAAATGTATAGAAAGAAGAGGCCCACGGAACCTTCAAGATTTGAAGGCTGTTTGTGTGGAAGAATTGGCCAAAATCACATGCAACTGGTTTCTCCATACAGGAGGCGTCTTGAAGCTGTCATTACCAACAAAGGCTTTTGTACAAAGTATTAAATGAATAACAGTAAGCATGTTCAATACATTTTCCCTGTGTCATTTCACATTATTACACATAACTTATTTCTGAACACATTTGTTTTGATTTCTTTGTATGTATGGATTACTTGGGGTGTTACCAACATCTGGTGAAAATGTCATGTCAATAGCACTTTTGGAAATACAGTTTATGTATTGAGGAAAATGGGGACATATTCAATACTTATTTCACCCACTGTATATTTGCATTGCTTCCTAATTATTATGATTGCACAAAGTGCATCAAAATATTGAAGCTGTGATTTTTTATATTATTATTATTATTATTTCACCCAATTTCCTGAAAAGCCATATTGCAAGCTTTTTTTCTGTCAGTTGGTCCTTACGTGTCCAATTATAGTGCAGTGCGCTTGTAAGTTTGAATGTCATCGATAGTTTAGCTTTTTTAATTGCCATTTTTAAGTGATTAATTTCTCCATTTGATTGATTGGCCAACGGGTTTAACACCTCCACTGGCATCCAGGCGAACTACATCAACAAGATTGAACAAAATAGCGGCACAAAGACGAACGATAGAGTCAAACATGTGGTCAGATACTTGCCTGTCATTACATTATTAATATTTTACAAAAATGGTTACTCTATGTAGTGTGTTTGTCTACAGTATATGGTTCATTGATTATCTGTACAGTGTGTTTGGTGGTTACCAAACCTTAAACAGGATGACGGAAAAGCAATTCAGAGTTTGTTTTCCATTTTTTCAACAATGGTGAAATTCAAAGAAAAACTATACTAGGATTTGGCAGTCTTATTTCACTCCTTTAAGCAATGACCAACCTACCTAGAGGGATGGGAAAACCAAGATGGCAGCTATGAATTTGTTACATGTAAATGTAATACATTCACTGTAGGAGCTATAAAAACTGTTTCTGAACACATTTGAAGTGAGAAGTAACCTATCCCATTATCAAATCTGCAATCAGATCCAAAGAGCAATTAAAATATATGTTTTCTGATAGATTGCTTCTGCGCCCATTCCAGCATGTTAACCAAGGTAATATTGTAATTTTATTAATCTAACATCTTAATCGAAATAAACATTTGGTTTATGATAGTATTGTTTTAGAATAGAGAAATGTAATGTTTGATCAGCCACATAAATTATTTTGTTACGAAGTTTGCATGGGCAATTGCCCTATAGACTACATTGATTTCTTTCCATTTCAGCAAAACGATTGTTGACGTGGGTAAAGCCAGTAGCAAATATATATTTGTCAAATTTCACCAGTTGTTTCAAAGCGGCATGAAACTTCAGAGGTTGAGGGA
The DNA here is from genome assembly GCA_016801145.1 of Umbra pygmaea. Taxonomy (NCBI): domain Eukaryota; kingdom Metazoa; phylum Chordata; class Actinopteri; order Esociformes; family Umbridae; genus Umbra; species Umbra pygmaea. Next base: position 20,144 of record JACXGM010009466.1, read on the forward strand.
TTGCCTAGATATCGATTAGAACTAGTGATGAGACTTGGGATGTTATTTAGTATAATTTAGTTTTAATAGAATGATTGGTTTTCCGCTCACAAAATAGACATTAATATTGGCACTTTTCATTCTCAGTTTTTCAGTTGTGAAATCTGAAAACGAGCACTGTAATCGTTAGACTAGGCACTGGTGATAGTAGGCAGGGAAAGTGAAGGGATGGGTTGCTGAACAGAGTATGATTTATTTCGCTCTAAGTGCAGCTCGCCAGCTATCAACACAGTCTGAGCCGATGTGTAGATTTAGGGTGAACCCCATTTCTCTGTCTTACCCTTTCCCTTACCCCTTCGTCTTACCCCTAGCCCTTGTCCCTCGAAACCGAGTGGTAAGGGATAGGGATGAAAACATACCCCTATTAAATGAGACACCACTTGGTTACGATTACGATATCATACATCGTCGCTAGCTGGCTTCCAAGATAACAAACAAAATGCCCCTTGATTTCAAGTAGATCGCAAAAATGCTTGGCTTTAAGGGGTGTCTACCCCTTCCCCTTAGCCCTACCCCTCGATCAAAATGAGAATTGGGATAGCCCTTACTGTGGGTGGTGGGACGTCACTATTTACCCACCAGGGTGTAGAGGTAGGTACCCACAGTGCCATGCTGTCCGGTGGTAAGACTAAGGCTGTTGGTCGTAGCTGGTCTGGAGGCACGGGCACATGAGGTAGTGCTGAGCTTGTCATGTAATCCAAACCCCACTCTCCTTCAGCCGAGTGGGGCTCCTGTGCCGTGCCTGCTGGAATTGGCCGTGGTGGAAGTCCATTGGGGGTAGAGTGGTGTTCCCCGATGGCAATGCGAGACCACCACCATGCCTCCAGCCCACCCCGAAAAGTTCCTTGAAAAACCCCTGGTCCTTTTCCTCCAAGTCCTCCTCTCCAGAAGAAAACAGTTCCAGATCGCAGTCAGAATATAGATAGTCCAAGGGCTCAGAAGTGGTTGGCAAAACCTTGCCACGTCATGGTAGGTGTGCCGTATATTTTCCTGCTTTTTTGTCCTTTGCTAATCACGCCTATGGTATATAATGTAGGCAGGGTTTGAGATTAACACCTGCCAAGTGCCAATTGCGATTAGATTCAGGTTGGCAAGTAGATCTCATAAGACCATCCTCAACACTGGCGGGTAAATGTTTGGACTTGAAGTCGTGTAATAACTCTCACCAATCGAAGCAGCTCAAGGGCTGACGTTTAAAGCAAGTTCGGGTCTTGCTCGACCCCCCTCAAGTTCAGTGTGTCTTCACCAAGTTTGATGTCATAATTGGTACTGTTCCCTATCAGGACGACACTTCGGGACATGGCAGGAGATGGGGTGAGAATTTGGGTCAGACCTCGCGCACAATCCTGCTGGTAGAGCACAGACACCGCAGGATGTTGGCGGACAAAATGCTTCGATCCCTCAGTTGTAACAGGCTGTGGAGGCATCTCAACAAAATTATTCTGGTCTTCTGTCTTTAATTCGCCTTCACACAGAGGCCTGTAAGTTACATCACCAATGTCTAGTATAGGGAGGATGGTCATCAAAGGGCATATTTGGCAGGAAGAGTGAAGGATGCTTTATTAAAGAATAGGAAGCCAATCCTGGATTTAATTTTGGAGTCGAGCTGTTTGATGTGGGTCTGGAAGGAACGTGAAGAGTCTAACCAGACCCCTAGGTATTTGTAGTTTTCTACATATTCCTGTATCGACCCATTGCATGTGGGATGCTTGTTGGGCAGGCAGGTGTGGAGTGGGATCGGTTGAAGAGTATACATTTTGTTTCTTTAAAGTTTAAGAGTAATTGGAGGCCATGGAAGGAATGTTGTATGTTATCAAAGCTTTCTTTGAGTTTTTTTACACAGTGTCCAACGTCGGGCCAGACGTTTAGAGAATAGTGTTGTCTGCATAGAGGTGGATCATAGAGTCACCTGCAGCAAGAGTGACATCATTGATATATACAGAAAATAAACTCAGCCTTTTGCTATCAAGTGAGGTGTAAATAATACTGAAAAAATGGAACATACCTTATTATTAAGTATTTAAATATTGATTTAAAAGGATGAATTGTGGACAACATCACGAGTTGGGTGTAGAGCTTGAGGAATGGAGACCAGAGCCGGGAGGAATGTTCTGAGATTAATCAAGAGTGACAGTGATGCCCGAAAAATAACAAATCTCATTATACAAGGCGACAAACACTCAGTAGATAATGTGTAGTAATCAGTTTGATATAATTACATTGTTTACATGGATTTTACTTTTTCAAGACAAATACTTACAACACATTAACGTAGCGCATCACAGGAATCCTTCTCTAAATACATATAGGTTTATCCTCAGGACAAATTTTCATAAATACATAACACAATATACGGCGGCAGTATTCTGGTCATGCTCATGTAGATATAACAGATAAGCATACAGTCCAAAACAACAAGGGTGACAACCAACAATGACACACCTTCTGGAACACAAAGAGATTATATAGCCTACTTAATTAACAAACACCAATTGTTGTGCAGGGATAATCACATATATCAACCTGGTGTGCGTAATAAAGATGAAGGGAAAAACACATGAAGAGTGTCCAGAAGGTGGTGCTTTAGACCATTAAATCAAATAAACATTAATCAAATATATACACATATCCTCCTAATGCCATGACATTCATATTAAGTCCTGAGATGTCGTGACATTACCCCCCCAAAGGTGCGCTCCCAGCTGTAAGAAGGCCAAAGTCCAGAAGGTGCCCCCATGCACCACTAGTAGGCACAAGAATGTGCAGGGTGGGAGGGCAGATCCACCTTCAGTGGGAAAGGGATAACCCCTACATGCCCTGAATACACTCCATGAAGCGCACAGTATACTACAGATTCCCGACCTGGCACTCGCGAAAGTGACGTCATGGAAGCGCCGTAACTATTTATACTCTTGCGGGGTGCTCACAACACAAGTTGCAGTCTTCTCCTGAGGTGTCGCAACTGAGGAGAGGCTACCGACTTTGATATTTTCACGGACTAGAAGAAGAAAAAAAAGATAAATGATGGCAGAACTGGCAGCAGCATCAGTGGCGGCGCCAGCTTATTTTATTTGGCATAACTATGGTGGGACTAATCCACACAGTAGTTGGGCTCAAATCAACCTCTGAATTTCAATGTACATGCACAATATAATAGAGCATAACATTATTCCCAGTAGCTAGAAATACCACGTCGGACTGACTCCTTTTTTCACACGCAAATTACATCTAGAGCAACCGACGTGGAAATTACTACTGAGTTAAGACAATAGTCTATTTGCGCCGTTTCAAATTGTTAATTTTGTCTGGCAAACCTGTCCACTACACACCCAATAGGGATGGGCAGATGATCCAAAAATATAGGCTATATATTTAGTTTTTTAAGATTGATTCTAGCGTAAATAGGATCAGATACCAATTTCATATTCTATGTACTGTTAACCTTTTCCAAAGAATAGAACTGGCAGTGCGAATGTGCGATGTTCCGTTATAGTGAACACACACACACACACACACTATATACGGAGAAAAAGTGAAAGCGCAAGCTGCGATAGTTAACGGAGTTAACACTCCAAAATCGCTCCAATTATTTTTTAAGTCATATTACAATATTAAAAAACCCATCCATTGTGTGACCATGTTTGTCGATTGCTGAAATATTGAAACTAAATGGGCTTGAATTGTTATAACGTTGTTAAATTAAACATGAAAGTATGACCATGTAGCTACACTAAAAAAATACGTTTTATGCAGTATACAACTGTATACAAAACAGTGCAATCTCCTTTTAGAAATATTCTCTATGTATTTTCTATATTGTGAAGATAAATTAAAATGTTTTATAAAATGAAAATAATGTAATACAAAGTGAATGAACTAAATGTTTTAATTGCTGGTTTTATAACTCAGTCTAACCAGTAGATAGATACGCACCTCAATTCTTTCTGTTCACGTGTGCACGCAGTAGCCTACATTATTGTGCTTGCGAGAGATAGGCACGTCTTTTCATATTCCATAAGACTGTTTAATCGTGACCACTATATAACCTCACCTCTCCATTTTTGTAGATAATCTTGATTTTGCACCTATATGTTTTGTTAGTTTATTACTATTTAGCGAATTCCATGATTACACATTAACAACGCGCGCTAGCCAAGTAACCTACACACGTAGAGGCTCATAAGGCTGTCCTGACTACGGTATGTGAAGTGAGCGCTACTGTAGCGGTACTGGAGCGATTTTCAGTGAGAGCCTTCTGGGCCGCTCAAATATTGCTCGGTGCTCTGGTAAACTGGGTCAGCTCCGCTCCTCGCTGCGCTTCCACTCCGCTCCGCTCACATACTCTGCACCGAAACCACATAAAAACGCAACTAAGTCAGCACAGTTGATAATTCATGGTGGGGCTAAGGTGGGGCAAACACGATTCTTGGTAGGGCTGTAGCCCCACCAAGCCATACCCTGCCGCCGCCCCTGGGCAGCATTGACATTAATGTCAACAATGGCTAAAATTATCTTAACTGTGTTGTTATGAACCATTTAAAGTTTTATTATGAACCCTTAACTGTGTTATTATAAATCGTTTACTGTGTCCTCGAACTCGTCCATGCTTCCCGTTTCCGCTTTGTCATGCAGCACTGAAAAAAAAGAGTGGTGCACGCCCTTGGCTCACGCGCTCAAAATCCCATTTTGATGTCACTTTGACATCAAATGTCATTTTGATGTCACTTTGGCACGCGACCAGTCGGGTGCGTTAAGTATACTGCAGGCATTAGGCACCAGAAAAGGGGGAGGATCTACCAGTGGGTCTGGTAGCCAAGGTAGCCTCCCTAAGACTGAGGCAGCAGGTGACTCCAGCAGCGAGGCAGCAGGTGACTCCAGCAGCGAGGCAGCAGGTGACTCCAGCAGCGAGGCAGCAGGTGACTCCAGCAGCGAGGCAGCAGGTGACTCCAGCAGCGAGGCATCAGGTGACTCCAGCAGCATGGCAGCAGGTGAATCCAGCAGTGAAGCAGCAGGTGACTCCAGCAGCATGGCAGCAGGTGAATCCAGCAGCGAGACAGCAGGGGAATCCAGCAGTGAGGCAGCAGACTCCGGTAGTGAGGCAGCAGGCAAGTCTGCAGATTCCCATAGCGAGGCAGCAGGTGACTTAGCCGGCACTGATGGTAAGGTTAAAGATGTATAATCTGCAATGAAAATGTCTCCTATGATACACATCATTCTCATTTACAGAGTCCTTGACAATATGCATTGAAAAGCCTTATTCATCGTAATTAACATGCTTTTACACATATGAAACGAAAAAACATACATACATTCTTCCATTTTAATTTTTTTATTTATATATCTTCTTTAAGGAGATGCACTGAATTTTGGTGAATAAAAGGAACTATTTTATTTAGATGCACATATTTGTACATTAGTGGGAATGTAGCACACTATGGATGTGAAAGCAGTTGTAATTAGTCTATGTGACAATACAATTTGTTTTGGTTAAAATCAACAAAATATTGTGATAATTAATTGCGATCTCAATATTGATCAAAATAATTGTGATTATCATTTTGGCCATAATTGTGCAGCCCAACTACTTATTATAAGAACTTTTCTACCTGACTTTGTAGAAGCTTTCTACACAAAACTGCTCCTTTTGCTGTTGGCTGGCATGTTACAATGAGAAAAATGTCAGTTGCTCAACCAAACTATTATGTTAAAATAACTTTAATAAATGCAATCATGAAATTTGAAACATGTAGTTAAAAGCACAAAAATAAATTACATAAACTGAGGGGTAGTTGAAAATAATTCTCTCAGAAACAAGAACTCTTTACTGGGGAATCGAGCCCCAGACTCCCGGTCCAAAGCTCACTGCTCTAACCACTAACTACTAACTACTAGCTAACAAACTAATGGTTGTATTCTTTAACTGTAGACAGAAAGCACAACTGTAGTATCCATTTTCTGCTAGAAATTCAATTGTTATAAACTTTAGAGACATAACTTTCATAATATGCCAGTTTCTGCTGCCAAGGAAGATCAATGTTGGCAATGATTGCGGTGCATGTGTAGTTGGGAGTAAAAGGTTACAATTAATGTGCACTTATGAAGTTGAAGCATTAATAATTAATGTATTTCCTTTTCTCCCGTTGCAATAGTCTGGGTTAAGAACAGAGAAATGCTTAATAAATGCCTATAGAGGATTTATAAAATAGACGTGGTTGAATATTTCCTATCTAACTATCTAACCTCATAATGACCATTTATCCGTGTGTAAACAGCTACGGAAAGAAATACCACAGCGACCCGGGAAACTAGAGCGTTGCCCGCGAGTCAGACAAAGGAGCATAGGCTACCTAACTTGAACTGTGTGCGTGATAAACGCTGAAACTTCAGAGCAGACCGCAACAAGATAACTTAAAATTCCCATTAAAACTCCACCGGAGATGTCCGGGGAAATGATTTAGAATGTCTATGATAGAACTTAGTAAATGAATAATATTTAATTCCAGTTAAAGGGCATCGAAGTACAACACTTTAACCGGACACAGAAATTACACAATTATACCAAGAAATTACATGTCGTTTACACTTCTAAATATGACCTAAGATCTAAGCATGTCTTATATGGTACTGTCTATCTAATACAACATTTATCCAACACATTTGCTATGGCAAACTCAGACGTGTCGCCAGGAGAGTCGTTACAGAAATCTCATCAGTTTAACCTTAAAGAAAGACTTATATTTCCCCTCGAGAGGGGCCGCCCACAAGCTCCCGCTACATACGAAATACGGGTCAGTTCACTGGCTGGGATAGGAGAAAACAAATAGTACATAAGCACTTAAGATTAAACGTCGCCTTGGCGCCTCGGCGCATCCGGGAACAAAAGGACTGGGTTATCACATTTTGACTATGCTTCCCTGTAGAAAGCTAGCATTAATCTCTTCTAGTCGCTCTGTGGAGAAAATCATAACGCCTTGCATGTAGTAAAACCAAAACTCCCTTTATGGGATGATCCAGCAAGCCCCAAAGTGATATATCATGATATACAGTATAATGTTGAGATCTCAGCTTCTTGTTTGACTAACCATAGTGGGGTTTTTGGCCCCCCTCCCTTCCGGGTCTCACTCCAGCAGTCGTAAAAAGTGTGGAGACTGGTAGTTCTTAGACAGCTGCTATAATCAGTCCTGTGGAACATCTAAAAATCCACTACAGCTCCCTCCTGTTGGACCTTGTCGACCTGGATCGGTAGATAGGGTCCAAGCCAATGGAAAACTGCCGTGGTATCTCTGAGATGTTTTAATGAGGACTGGAAAATCACCGCATCGTTCAACAGTTGTGGTCTTCATAATG